>PVKU01003668.1:34904-170858 GCA_004027475.1 Anoura caudifer | reverse complement strand
TAATTAGTTTTGCATCAGCTTCTGTACCTCCCGCTTTTGCTACGTAGGGAAGGGTGTCCAGAAAGCAATAAAAGCCCTGCTCAGCCAAGGCTCGGGGCTCAGAATTTGGGGTCTGTACTCCTCTGGGCCCGTGCACGTTAATAAAGGGTAGTGCTCTGCCATCCAACTGCGTGTTGAGTCGTTTCTTTCCGTAACAATACTATTTAGAAAAGTTTAGAAATATGTTTTATATCAACTGAAAGTTTGTGAATAATTATGTTTTTAATGTTTAAATGAATCTGACAAAAACTGACAGATTAGACCTATGATTCAATTGGGTTGGCCAAAAAGACTGTTTGGTTTTTCTCTGTAAGATGGCTCTAGCAGTGCTTAGTTGTGTTTAACTTCACTCAAAACAATTTTGTTATTATTACAACAGCTGTCATATCAGAGTGCATTTTAAAAAAATCAAAATTGGTGAATTTTTGTATAGCTATTTTAATGTTGAAGATGGAAAAATATGCAACATTTTTGGCATATTATGCTTTATTATTTCAAGAAAGGTAAAAACTCAAAACACACAAAAATGATTTGTGCACTACATGGACAAGCAATGACAGATCAATCGTGTCAAAAGTAGTTTGTGGGGAGAGCAAAAGGAGAAAAATTGGGACAACTGTAATACAATAAAATAAAATAAAATTACTGTGTAACAGTTTTACTACCATTATAAAGGTCTGTCCAGACAGTATCCAGCCAATTAATATGAAAAATAGAGACATTTATTGAAGAAGATACAAGAAACATTGTATGTAGAATAACGATACCTCAGTCCCCCTCAAAGTAGGCACTTGGGGACCTCACACAGTTCCCCCAATTGCCATCAGCTGCCCCATCATATTTTCCTAAATTTCATCAACAGTCTAAAATCTCTTCCCTTTCAAAGGTGATTTCAGTTTGGGGAAAAGTTAGAAGTCACAGGGTGCCAAATCTGGGTTGTAGTAAGGCTGAGTCACCTGGGTGACTTGATGTTTCACCAAAAAATTCTGCACAAGATGTGATACATGATCGGGTGTGTGGTTGTGATGAAGTTGTCAATCACCAACTTCCCATGGCTGAGGCCTTCTGAATCATCAGAATAGTTTCCATGGAGGAATGTTCAAGTTTATGCAAAATTTGATGTAGATTCATCGCTCCACTCAGTCAACTTGAAAGCCACACAGTACACATGCTCACTCAATGGCATCTACTACCCCCAATGACCAGTACAATGAAGTCATCATGTTTCACGCATGCGCATTCCAGTCCATTCTCCTTGACTGCCAGGTTACATCAATATGCAAACAGTTCTCATTATATTAACAAAGGCTGGACTTTTTCTGAACAGACTGTATTTGTGTGCGTGTATATCTGAAATTATAATTTTTATAATTTTCAAATTAGTTTCCAAGATAATGAATCCTAAATGTGTGTTTTTGCACTTTAAATTGTTTATATTCATAGTTAAAATATTTAGTCCTTCTAAAGCTGTACATTTTTGGTTTAACCTTTGCTTTTTGGATTGGGCTTACAGAAAACATCATATATACATTACATAAAAAAATTTTAATTCAATAATGCTACTTTTATTCCTTTTTATTAAAAATATATCTGGAGTCAAGGACTTCCGGCCAAGATGGAGGTGTAGGTGGACATACTGTGCCTCCTCACACAAACAAAATTAAAGACAACAAAGATTAAGAAACAAGAAAACAATCAGAACTGATAGAAAAATTGAACTGTACGAAAGTCTAACAACCATTCATTCAGACCGGTAAGAGGAGTGGAGTCGCGGCAGGAAAAATTGGAGGTTGGCGGACCCGGCTGCACAGGCAGCAGCGGCTGGCAGATCCCCAACACTGGGTGGCAATGGTGCAGACCCAGTGAGGCTGCACAAGGCAGCTGGCTGACCAGGTGGCCCCACACTCCCGGGCAGATAAACCAAGCGAAGGGGAAGCAGCAGAAGGGACTGGAATCCGAGAGACAGTGGAGCAAGCACCACTGTTCCCTCTCAGACCCCGCCCCCACATACAGCATCACTACCCAGTGACTGGGTTGCCCCTCCCTGGGAAACACCTAAGGCTCCGCCCCTCACTACATAACAGCTGCGACCAGACCAAAAAAAAAAAAAAAAAATGGCTCAAAGGGGAGAACAAATCAAAGCCCCAGAGCCAATTTATCTAAGCAACAAAGAGATAGCCAACCTATCAGATGCACAGTTCAAAACCCTGGTGATCAGGATGGTCACAGAATTGGTTGATTTTGCTCACAAATTAGATGAACAAATGAAGGCTACAATACGTAAAATGATGGAAAACACACAGGGAACCAATAGTGATGGGAGGAAAACTGGGACTCAAATCAACGGAGTGAACCAGAAGGAAGAAAGAAACAACCAAATAGAAAAGAAGGAAGAAACAAGAATTCAAAAAAATGAGGAGAGGCTTAGGAACCTCCAGGACATCTTTAAACGTCCCAACATCCGAATTATAGGGGTACCAGAAGGGGAAGAGGAAGAGCAACAAGTGGAAAATGTATTTGAACAAATAATAAAGGAGAACTTCCCTAATCTGGCAAAGGAAATAGACCTCCAGGAAGTCCAGGAAGCTCAGACAGTCCCAAAGAAGTTGGACCCAAGGAGGAACACACCAAGGCACATCATAATTACATTAGCCAAGATTAAAATGGAGAGAATTCTAGAAGCAGCAAGGGATAAGGGCACAGTCACCTGCAAAGGAGTTCCTATCAGACTGTCTCAAAAGAAACCTTACAGGCAAGAAGGGGCTGGAAAGAAGTATTCCAAGTCATGAAAGTCAAGGACCTACCTCCAAGATTGCTCTATCCAGCAAAGCTTTCATTTTGAATGGAAGGGCAGATAAAGTGCTTCTCAGATAAGGTCAAGTTAAAGGAGTTCATCAGCACCAAGCCCTTATTATATGAAACGTTAAAGGGACTTACCTAAGAAAAAGAAGATAAAAATATGACAGTAAAAATATAGAAAACTCACAGATATTAACAACCATACCTAAAACAAAAGCAAACTAAGCAACAAGTAGAACAGGAACAGAAACACAGGAATGGAGATCACATGGAGGGTTTGCAACAGGGGAGTGGGAGGAGGAGAGAGGGGGAAAAGGTACAGAGAATAAGTAGCATAGACAGTAGGTAGAAAATAGACAGGAGGAGGGCAAGAATAGTGTGGGAAATGTAGAAGCTAAAGAACTTATGACACATGGACATGAACTAAAGGGGGGAATGTGGGTGGGAGGGGGTGCACAGGGTGGAGGGGAATGATGGGGGAGAAATGGGAAAACTGTAATAGCATAATCAATAAAATATATTAAAAAAACAAAAAAGTCTACTGAATGTGACAAAATATTTGCAAATGATGTAAAATAAGGGGTTAATATCCAAAACATAAAAACTATTCATACAACTCATCTACAAAAAATAATAAACAACCCAATTTAAAAAATGGGCAAATGATATAAACAGTCATAAAAAATATATATATATATCTGTATCTTTATTTCATTTAACATTGCTCAATTCTACTTCAGTTTACATTTGTTTAATCAAAAATTTTAAAACTAAGTTAATTTTCTTATGGTTATTGTTACTTTTGTATAATAAAAATGATTAAAAACTGCACAAAAAAGTAATTTGCAAAGTTTCATGCTAGAGATTTCTCGCTGGACGATGCTCCACAGTTGGGTAGACCATTTGAAGTTGACAGCGATCATATTGAGACATTGAGAACAATCAATGTTATACCACATGAGAGATAGCTGACATACTCAAAATATCCAAATCAATAACCTTATTGGTGAAAACGAAAATTGTGTCTTTTCTTTTATAGAAAAACTAAACGGACTTTTTGGCCAACCCAATAGTTTTAAATGTGTGATCAATTTAAACCTAAGATTTATTTAGACTGAAATGTTTATGAGGATTTGCCTCTATCTATAAAATATGATATAAAATTTTAAATGTAAAATAAAATTTTGGAAGTGATAGTACAGTCTAAAGAACTTGAGTTAAGTATTTGGAAAGGTTTCACTTATTTAGGTCATAAATTTGCCCAATAAGCATCTAATTTGTTTAAATAGAAAAACAAATACATCAAGTTTATATGTGCAATTGAAAATATTTAAGGGTTTAAATTTAGCTAAGTTTGTAAATTAGACTGATAGCTAAAGGAACTGAATCTGTTCCACTTGAACGAAAGTTTCATCAGAGAAAAAGTGAATGTGATTGCTCACATTTACCAGATTTATAAACAGAATAATAAGGTGAATTTAAGGCCTAAAAAATCTAGATTTTTATTTACCTGTACTTTATACATATATAACTATATATATGTATGTATACATATATATCAGTTGTACTTTCTGTATACAAAACTTACTCTTAATAGCTCATAATTAAGTAGTTTACCAATATCAATCCATGTAATCCTCACAACAACCCAAAGACTATTGGTCTCCCCATTTTACAGGTAATGAAATGAAGTCACAGCATGATTAAGTGAATGCTGCAAGGTCATATAGCTAGAAGACAGTGGAGCCAGGATTCAACTCTAGGCTGTCCAGCTTCTAAATTCATGCTCTTAGCCATAGTGCTTTACCGACTTTCATATCACCCTTGAATGTGAAAAAGAGCTCACACTGACTAGTTGTTCATAAAAGTAAGCTTTTACATGCTGTTAAGATTTTAATTAAAAGTCTCTTGTTCCTTTTTCTTCCCAGTAGCTATCAAGAAAGGTTTGCACTAAGAATTACAGGAAAAATCCATGGTGTACAGGGGAATGGCCCAAATGAGAAGTTTTCAAGGCTTCTAACTTCATCCTGGCCCAATATTCCAGACCTCTGGCATCCTAAGATGAGAAACTCTCCTACAGGAACAAAGGCCCTCAGAAAAGTCCAGCCTGAATTACATTTCATTTCATTTATTTTCATCTTATACTATCAATATGGCCCTTTTCTATGTGAATTCCCAATCCAGAGCACAATACAAAATTTTTAAAAATTCAGGAAAGAAAAAAGTTTCATTTAATTTTGTTAATTCTAAAAATATGTTTGAAGGGAATAGTTCTCCCCCTCCTGCCCTGGCCGGTGTGGCGCAGTTGGTTGTAGTATAGTCCCATGTCCCATACTCAAAAGGTTGCAGGGTTCCTCCCAGTCTGGGTGCACAGGATCCCCCGTCTGGGTGCATATGAGAGGCAACGGATCGATGCCTCTCTCTAGTATTGCTGTTTCTCCTTTTCCCCTCCTTTCTCTCTAGAAGCAATGAAAAAAATGTCCTGGGGGTGGATTAAAAAAAAAGAGAGTTCTCCTTGTCCTTCTACCCAAAAAGCCACCTGGAGTCTGCAGCAAGAAGTATAAACAAAAATGTATTTTTCCTCGTTACCTCCTGAGAACCATCTCCCCTGCCTACCATTCTGGACCACACCTACCATTCTGAATCTTCCCCACCAGGCAGTACTCAATTGCCAATCTTCCCAGGGCAGGCAGAATCTGAAAACATCTCCACTGCCTCGGGAAGGCATTCTTTGTCTGCTGATGATTAACAGAGCAATCCTAGTCAGCTTCTGAATGTGATTTATCCACACAAATCATGTTTTTAAATGTATGGACTGTGTGCAATCCTGGATAAAGTATTTATTCACATTTCATTGATGAGGAAATGAGTAATTGTGAAGATTAAAAGATATTCTGTGTAGCAAACTTAATACAGTACCTGGCACCAAGTAAGCATTTAGCAGATGGTAGCCATTACAATACTTACTATTTAAAAGAACCTACAGAACTATGATTCATTGCTTGCTGTTATGGACTCCTGTGTCTTATTTAACTTACTTTTCATGCAGCTAAAATAAGACCCCCCTGAAATTAAAATGCTAATGACCCTCCTGTGGAGACAGTAAGGAGGGATGTAAAGGGGACATATTTATTGATAGGAGGTAAAGGACTAAAAGGATTATAAAGACAAATGTAAGTGATTTTCAAAGATCCATTTTTTGCTGTCCTTAGAATTATCAAAAGCTTATTCATAACTGTTAGTATAAAATTAAGCTAGATAGGGTTTTTATGATTTTTATATGTAAACTTTTAAGACATGAACATCAGGAATCCAAATAACTGAAAACAAAAATTTGTGATCTTTGATTTCTAGTGTAGTATTTCAAGCAACTAAAAGCTCAAATTAATGTTACAGTGTCCTGATGTTACATTTTGAAACTTAGATAACTGAAGTAACATGGTTACCACAAGGAACCTGAGTAGGTTTCCTACGGCCCTAATGTTGACTTTCTTAAGGCCCTCAATACTGACTTTGGAACTAGTTAAAACGTAATATTTTATATCACATAAGTAGTCAAGAAAGCATACTTGTACCTACTTTATCTTTGAAAATTAATAAGACATAGTTGTTGTTCTTGAGAAGCTTACGATCTAGCACAAAAAACAGGTGTATTTTCAAAAACATGCTAAATTGTTTTTAAAACCAAGTATACAAATAGTTCTCTTAAAAGAGAGAGTGTGTCCCTAGGACAGGCTAAAGTTAGCTAAGGAAAAAATTGAGTTCTAGCCATTGCGGTTCAGTTGGTTAGAGCGTATGTAGCCCCATACACCAAAGGGTTAAGGGTTCTATTCCTGGTCAGGGCATATACCTAGGTTGCAGGTTTGATCCCTTGTTAGGGCACATGTGGGAGGCAGCCAATCAATGTTTCTCTCTCACATCAATGTTTCTCACTCTCTCCCTCTCTCCCTCTCTCTTTTTCTTTCCTCTCTTCTCTCTCTAAAGTCAATAAACATAGTAAAAAAAAAATTTAAAGGAAATAAAATAATAGGTGAGCCTAGATTCATGATAGACCATGTAAAGCAATAAAAAATAGACAAACATTTAAAAGATGCATTTACATGTACATACTAAGGCTAATGCCATAGAAAAATGCATTATTTTAGTATATGAATACAAATAATAAGTGAAAGAACCATCTTCGGAAAGTATCTTTTCTGTAAATTAGTCTATTCTGGTTTCTCTGTATAGAAAATACTGGTACACGTTATAATATGCTAGGAAGAAATGCTTCTTATTTTATGACCTTAGGTTTTGTTTCTTTTTATCAATATAGTAAAAAGCCTAAGTGCCATAAAAGTTAGTACCTTTATTTACACTTAAAATAGATCAGTGAATTGAAAAGTAAAGCTTGCTGCATTCCTTGACATAAAGAAGTCAGAATCCTGGTATATTCATATACCTTTAGGTTAATATAACAGAGAGAGATCGATCGCATCAGTTTCTTTCTTCTTAAATTTGGGGATCATAATAGTACCTAATCCTCATAGGAACATTAAGTAAGTTAATATTTGCTAAGTGCTTGGAATGGTGCCCAGCCCACTGGAAGCATTAGTAAGGATTTGACTGAATGACAGAAAAGATGGAACTGCAATCGCAGTACACAGTGTCTGAGGAAAACATTTACATCAAGAGAAAATGCCAGGTTAGGACCACACAGAAACATTTTATTGTAGATTTACAATTTAAGAGTTTGAGTAAGCATCTGTAACTACGCCCAACACATCATGTGGTGATAAAACTGTGTAAAATGCCATGTCTCCCTTGAATAACTGTGGTCATATGAGAAAGAAGATGACTGAGACTGATGGAAACAATTTCTCATTTAGGTACATCAAATATGTTGGACAAACACATCACCTTATTTTATAGTTCCATTACTATCTTGATTACTGAGCTGGTCTACCTGACCAATTAGTTTACATAATATATCCATGCCCTGATTTGTGGTTTATAATATTCAAAGTGCACTTACATACACAATACAAGAGTCACTTTTTAGTCAGTCAGGAGAAAAGATGAAGGTAAGCAATCAGAAGGAGCATGTTGTAGAAGTGGCCTGCCTTTGGAAACATCAACAGCCCTTGGGTAATTGCTTCAGGATTATGAACCATAGCATGTTGAAGAGAATATTAGAGCCATCAGAGTTTTTTCCCTCTCTTCTCCTTCACCACCAAGCCGGCTCTCAGTATATATTAACCTCCCTTTTTAACTAACATTTTTTAAGTCACTGAAGCCTCCATCTCCAGGTCCTTTGGCTTTCACTGATTATAAGATAAACAAGCAGGGATCTAGTTCAAGACACTCAGGGTAATGAGCAATCAATGCCAAATTTCCCTATCCACCATACAACCTCTATAGCTGTCCACAATGTGATACTAAGGTTTATAATATGTGCTGTGTTTTAAATTCACACCATTAAAAACTAAGTTTCCAATATTCTTCTGGCTGAATAACAAATTAATCAAATCATTTTTAAAGCCCTAGGGATATAAAATTATTTTAAAAGCATTAAGAAACTAAGTGGTAACTTTTCCCCGTTAGAAAAGGAAAGCTGAAATCTAAGCCAAAGGATACTATTTGGGTGTCATACATAAAATAAAATGAATAATCATAATAGTTGGAAAACAAGTAATTCCTCATCCATAAGGGTTCGTATGACTTGCATCAAGCTATATGGAATATATAGAAGGAAACACTTGTTAAATATTTGTTGACTGATTCCAAAACTATAGTATATAATTGCTACAAATAACTGCAAGTAAGAAAATCAATCCTTGACCTCAAACTATACTCACAACTCTCGAATTATGTTCAAGAGTTGTGAGACAGTGTAAATGTATGCATTTTCCCCAAGCACTTGTGGTTTAAAAAATGACTTTTAAGTCATCTTATCTTCATTTTAACTGGGAGCACAAAAAATGAAACACATGCCCACAAAAGTTTTTCAGTCTCTACCAATCACTATCAATAATCCATGTCACAAAACACTACTTCCTGTCACCCACCATCTCGTGTCTCCCTTGCCTTTTCTCAGCGGTAGTTATGATCGATACCTCCCATGTACAGCAGGTCAGTTTACAATACTTTATATTTTATAGCATTTTTTCGGCCAGGTCTTAGGGCTACATTATTCTCCCCAGCCACAAATCCAAACCTAAGTGTTTTGAATAATGAAGAAATCATTAAAAACTATCATTCTTCCTAAACATGCTTTTATAAATGCTGTAACACATTGTACTGAATGCTAAATTACCAACCAGTCATCATGTTATCACAGTGCAACTAGAAATTGCAAGAGAATGTTATTCCAGAAACAGCCAACAAAGGCTTCGGTGGCCTTATGCTGCCCATGCAGGCTCATACAGTTACAAACAACTGACTTTCAATGGCAGAACTATAATGTTAATCCTAACTTAAACAGAGCATTTCCTGGCTTGATTTACATCTTCGGACATGCTTGATTAAGTTACAGAATTCTTCAGGTAGAGAAATGGCTGTTACAATTATAGACCATATTTTTTAACCTATTCCAAAAATAGAGACCAGTTTTGGATCACAAAATTAAGACTCTTAAGCCTAGAAATGCAGAAGTCTCATACTATTGTGAATCAGTGAAAGTGACAAATGGTGTTTTACTCTCTAGGATGTGTTGTACTGTTCCCTACTTCCACCAGGTGGCTAATCTAAGGCATGGACATAAAGCACACTTTCCATTTGTATTTGCTAAGGAGATACTGTGGCTATCGCAGTTTTGTTTTGTTTTGTTTTGTTTTCATTAACTGGTTATGCAGAACACTAGTAACCTATACAAACATGCCAAATTACTGTTTTGTGCTGCATTGACAAAAGCTTCATTTCATGCTTCACAGCTTGGGTAAATAAACCACTACAACAAAATAGTGCATGACTATTTGTTTCTGATGTTTACTGATTTTATTTTTTGGCAGAAAGCAATACTGCTTTAAAATGCCAAACTATATTGAATCTTGGGCCTTCTGTGAGCTAGCAGCAAAGGCAAAACATAAATCCTTATTGTGCTGAATTAACACTGGATATCTCCATTCTTCAGAGTACATTTTTTAGCCACAAATATATGTGCAGACTAAAACTCATAGTGAGAGTTCCGTCTGGCTGAAAAGCAGGTCCAGAGTCCCTGCACTTGAATATTAAATTTGCTAATGAAGATCTGAATAAAACTGCACTCTTGGTACCTCAGAAAGAACACAAAACATGAAACTACATTCAATGTCTATCTAATATGTTTACACTTTAATATTCTGATTGCCTTTCATGTTTAAATGAGAAAAAATGTATATCCTCTCCTGGTTATCTTCTATAAACACACCTACTTCATTTTAATCAAAGTACCATTTCATTACCATCATCAAAGAGTAGTTAGCAGAGCATCTGTAAATCACTCTACAAGTGAAATTCAGTTAAAAACAAACCCAATTGTGAAATAATCTCCAAATTATTGGTGCAATTTACTCCTTTAGTTTTCAATACAATCTTCTAATGAAGTGACATTGCTTAAAATTTTTAGCAAATATAAACAGATTTAGAAACCTAGTAATCAGCAGGCTAACAGGTGTTGAAATCCCAAAAGGGAGAGAAGGAATATTAGACAATCACTTTATGCCTGACACCTCTGGTAGCTTTAGTATCTTTAATTCTAATCAATTTAACTGCAAGTCAAAGTGATCTAAGCCACTGGTTTCTTTTCATTATCTACCTTTTAGCAAAGATATTTCTCTTATTCTATATAATGTTTGCTAACTGACCTATTCCAACTTATAAATTATTTTACTAAATTGGATATACATTTTAGTTAGTTGACTTATTTTTTAGTTATCAATGTGACAGCTCTCACCAACTAAAACAAATGATACTAACAAATATATTATTTCCTTCCAAATTGATCAGCTACATTTCTGAAAATGAATAGTTTTCTTTCACACTATTAAACTGATTATATTTAAGTAGCCACAGAACAGTCTTTGCAATCATATTTTTAATGCATTCTTCGTTCTGCAACAAACTAAATGTCACGAAATGATGGCAGGGCTTGGGGCCCTTGAGAAAGGAGGGCGAGTACCATAACTTGAGCAATTCCCCATCCAGTACCCACATGCCCTTGGCAACGGGTGTAACCCTCATCACACTCATAAACACATGCAAATACCGCCCATCTACCTGCCTTCAGAGGTGCTTTATACTGCTTCCTTAAGTATAAAAACGCAAGGCATTTTCCAGCTCCTTAAAGCATGAGAACAATACATTCCAGAAACAATAGCAATGACATAGGTGCCAAGTATCTAATCTACAAAGTACTGGTCCTGCTGTTGACTCTGGTATTGCTGTATGGGGAACCCCGGCTACCTCTCCCATTTAGTTACAGGTGCAACTACATCTTCCAGATATATGGTCGTTATGTTCAAAATCCAAACGAACTTCAGAAGCACCTCGAAATGCTTCAGTCACAGACATAGAAAAATGAGCTCCCTTTCCAAAGATTTTGAAAAATACCTTGTATATTCTCTTTTACATTCCTTCCATCCCATCCTCAAAGAGAGCAAACTATGAAACATGGAAATCCAAAGGTATTTCCATATCATTTTTTCTAAAAGCCTCGATAACGAGAGAGGGAGGGGGAGGGAGAGGGGAGGAGGGGAGGGAAAGGGGGGGGAGAGAGAGAGAGAGAGAGAGAGGGAGAGAGAGAAGAATGAATGAGAAAGAATGAGGGAATGAGTGTAGGCAGGTACCACCCACCGCCTCTAAGAAGCAAAATCCCATCCAACGAGCACCCGGCTGGAGCTCCGAGCCCCGCGCGGCGTGGACCGTCGAGTGGCGCCAGGACGGCGGCCCCGGACGTCGTGGCCGGGAGGAGGCTCAGCCTACACGCCCGCCCGGCCGCCCGCCGCTGCCCGGGAAGTTTGCCGCGGTCCCCGGCCTCGGCGCGCCGGCGGCCGGGCGGAGGACTGCTCGGCGCAGGGGAGGCCGTCTCCCGGCGGGGACGCGCCCCACGGGGGCCGGGGTGCAGCCGACCCGGCGCCCTCTCCCCGAGGCAGGCGGACGCCCACCCCCGGGTGCCCGCCGGACCCCTCCCCGGCCACGAGGCACGCCCGCCATACCTGGCCCCCGGCGGCCGTGGCGGACGCGGGGCCCGGAGCCGCTCCGGCGGCGGTGGCGGCGCCTGGGAGGGCGGGAGGCGGCCGCGGAGGAGGAGCTCGGGCGAGGTGCGGGCGGGCGGGCCGCTTTGTTTCCACTGCGTGGAGCCGCGGACCCTGCGTCGCCATGGCAACCGCCGGGGGCCCGGGCCCAGTGGGGACCCGGGACACCCAGAGTCTGCGACCGTCCGGGTGGCGGCCGCCGCCGGAATCCCCGCTCTTCTCTGCAGCCTCGAGGGGACCGGGACCCTCGAGAAGCCGCCACCACAAACACACCCTCTCAGTCTCCCTCACCGAGGCGTCGTCTCTCCCCGGCGAGAGCGGACCGGAGCCCAGAGCCAATTCTTATTTCCACCCGAGGAGGCACCCCCTCTGGTTTCCCACACGGGACGCTCCGAAGCCCCTCAACACACCTTTCTTCTATGGAGCTGCACCCTCAAAATGGAAATTCACTGAAGAGAAAAGAAAGCGGTGCGAACTGATAAAGTGTTGAGCAACTGGTACTCGGCGCTTCTGTTGCCACTGCCGCAGCGTGCGCGGAGCTGCCAAGGGACGCCATACCCCCTCCTCCTCCTCCCTCCCTCCCTCCCTCCCTCCCCAAGCTTGCCTCCGTGAAGTCTGATTTCTCTCCATCCAAATCCTGCATCTGTCTCGTGGAGGTCTCCAGTAGGACAGAGTGGGGAGAGGGCTTTATTTCTGTAACTGTAAACCCAGGACACACTTGTATCCTCACAGGCGAAAACACAACTTTCGGGCTGTGCTGTGAATCTGTGCCGTTGCCACTGCTCAGCTACTGGCTGTGACTGCTAAGCATCTTCCATGAGCTCTGGCTTACTCTGCCAAGGTCGGGCTGCGTACTGCAGGCCATGGTGCTCCGGAAAAGAGAGGGACAAGGCTAACCTTGGCATATGCTCGGCATCCTCTCCTAAGGAAATTCTTGGAGGGAAAAGTACTAGCAGACCCACAGTAATGCTTCCTCCAAAGGACAGAGCTAGAGGACATCTACCATGGGGTGAATGAGTCATCACCCCATACTATGTCTTCTTGAAAGATCAGTTACTAAATCCAAAACCTACGGTGTCTTCATTTAGACCCCAGGGAGCATGGAATTTATTTTCTAGCATTTATAAATCACCAAAGGAATGTCAAAAACTTACGATAAAACTGCAGAGTACCTGATGTTTTCTGAGTTTGCAACCTATCTGAAAAAGCCATAAAGCAGAACAATGTTATTACCAATTGAAGCCACACATATTAATGCAAATATAATATTATTTTTAGAGTGGAGAATAGAAACAGCTTGCTTCTGAGAAAGATTGGACACTTTCCTGTAATGGAAATGTTGGTACTTCCGGATGAAGTCAAGAGACAAGGTTTTTCCCACAGGCTGTTAAGCAGTTTGGCAGTATTTGCCAAATTTTAAATGTACATGCCTTTTGCCCAGCCATCTCAGTTCTGAGAAACCTTTCAGCAGAAATACACAAGTATGCAGTGATGGATGTACAAGGATGTGCATCACAGCAGTTTGCAATAGCAAAAATTTGAAACAACTTGTTTGTTCATCAACAGTAATGTGGTTAAATAAACTTGGCACATTCATACCATGTAATACTATGTAGCCATTAAAAAGAATAAAATGTATAAAACACATAGAGATTGATTTCATTTAGCTAAAAAAAGAGGGGCTGCAGAACAATACGTATGGGGTAATCCCATTTCCACACACACAAAAATTCTAGATAGGGTAGAAACATAGACATAGACACATAGGTGAAGGTCTGAGAGAATACATACCTAATAGCTCACAGTAGTTATCTCTGAAACTAGAGGGAGAATTGAAGGAACTATTACCTGTTAATATAAACAATCCAGTATTGCTTGGTTTGTTTGATATTTCTTTTTGATGAGCATGTATTAGTAATTATTTTTTAATATGTTTATTGATTTTAGAGAGAGAGAAAGTGGTGGTGGAAGTGGAGGAGGAGAGAGAGAGAAACATGGATCAGTTGCCTCCTGTACAGGCCCTGAGCAGGGATCAAACCCACAACCTTTTGGTGTACAGGACAGTGCTCCAACCAACCAAGCCACCTGGCCAGGGCTATATTAGTAATTTTTCAGTGAAGAATCAGAAACAAATCCTTAACAAATGTTTGTCAACTGCCTGGTTGAGAACTGAATATAGAACAGCAAGAAGCTGTTGAGCTGGCCAGCCCTGTCCTCTGATGCTGAAGGCTGGGAAAGTCCACATTGGGTCCACACTTACTGAGTTCTTTAGTCACCTGGTTCTACATTGTTCTGTGAGGTAGGTGTTCTTGTAGACATTCACTTTTCCCAAGGAGATTTAGTTTTAACTTAAGGTCAGCTGCATTCTAGCTCTTAGACAAAATTGCAAGATTATAAGGAAAGCATCCTTCCAAACTTGTCACCTTATCTGCCAGGGTGTATCATTTAAACAGGTTAAGTGACAGCAATTATTTAATTTGGAAATGAAGATACTAGAGTTTAAAAAGTATTGCATGGATGTATGAATGGCCTTTCCTATTCTCACCATTTTTGAAATATGTAAAATAATGAATTTACTAAAAATGCATTCTATAAGTACACTGTCCAATTCAGTAGCCACTAGATAATGTGACTATTTACTACATCTGGTCCTCAATTTCTACATCTGTAAAATGGGGGTCATAATGGTGCTTACTTCATTGAGTTGTTGTGAAAATGAGATTCGCATGAAAAACTCTAATTACAATGCCTCATCATGCACAATGCTGAATACATTTTAGCTATTATTATTATTACTGTTATTATTCCACTTTGTCAGATCCATCACACTCTATTAACTTTCAGCCCAGGTTAGTCTATATTTATAATAATTCTTTCATCTTCTTTTAAATAAGCTGATTGGAACTGTGACTGAGCCATCAAAATTTAATTCTCCTTACCCCTGAACTGATTATAAAATAATTGTCAAAATCAAAGAGCTCTTTTGATCCATTTTAAGTTATCAAAATAAATGAAGAGTTCCAATCACCAGATCTGCATTAATAACTTCATTTTGATAGATATTAAAATTTCCAGGTTTAACAAAATGCAACAAATATCTAAAACAGTCTACATTCTGTTTATTATCGTCAAACCTCTAATGTGTAAAATAAATAAGCTATCCCTACTGAAGCATTTGAACATATGCTTCATAAATTTTCATTGAATATATGCTTTATATTCATAAATTTTCATTTGAATATATGCTTTATAAATTTTCTTGTTCTGTAATTTGGAATTTGTCTACCTAAGTCTTTATTTTTTCTCCATTATAAATCATAATAGCTAATATTTATTACACACTGTGTCCAAGGTCACAAAGTTATTTAGTAGCAGAATTACGAGACTCTTAACCACTACACACTAAGAAATACCTTATTTGAGAGCTTGAGTTCAAATATATTTTATCCGATTAAGCCATGAGTATTGGAACAGGCAGAGAAAAAGGCAAACTTCAATGTTCTCTCATTTCAACCTCATTAAGCAACAACTCCTTCGACCCCTGCCTTCTAGTCATGGTCTCATATTGTTTAATGAGGTAATATCAACACACTCAAAATCCATGAAAAAATACTTCTGTTGTTTATGTCTTAAAATTAGTTTTCTTCATGGAGAGTTTTAAATTTTGATTGGAAAACCCCAGCTCCAGCTATTCAGAAGGCTTGAAAAAGAAAAGGAAAACACCCTGCTGAGTCTATAGGACCTGAAAATTCAGAACTCACAAATTCCTCTCTTCCCAATATCCCCCTTAGGGCACTAGGCAAATCTGTTTTTCTAAAAGGCAAATACTGGCTAAATATCCCTGCAAGTAGAGAAAAATGCACTTATTTATATGCTGCTCCTAAGCATAATGGATATCCTGGCTCAAAGAAGGGATATTGGGCCCATGGACTAAAGAACCCGTTGGCCATATGGGAGAGTTTAAATCATATTTGTTTCAAAATCTCCAGGATGCTCAATTAACATGCTCAGTTCCTTCATCATAGTTTATCTCTTAGAGAAACATAAGATCCAGCCAAATGATGAGAATTGCACCTAACTTCAAATGAGCTCTGTGTAGACTGTGTTGGTTGGCAATAGACTGTGGACTGCCCTGATGGCCTCAACAATAAAGAAATAAAGACACCGAGCTTTCTTATCAATGCCAAACAGTTCCATAATTGCTCATAGAACTGAAGGAAACAAATTCTTTCCTGCAATCCATGTCACAAAGATAAGATGAATTTTGAAATTACCTTGCTACTTAACCAAGTATTGCAAAAAAATATTTTCTATAATTGGTAGTGGCCACACATTTCACCACTGAGCTATCTGACACATCAGTCAGTATCAGTGTGAGAAAAGTTGTGATAATTAGAGAAATGCATCTTCTAAGAATCCTGGAAAACACAGCCAAAGTAGATGGGATTGAGAAGGATTGTCTTGTTCATCATTTTTTATCTCTTTGTATCTATCATGCAGTCCATTTAAAAATATATACATATTATGTGCCAATGAGGAAAGTGACAGGGAAACAGAGAGTTAAAGAAACAAATACATCACAGTTCTTTGCCACAATTTCCCTTTGCAGAGATCCAACATGATATCTCAGCCAAAAGTATAATTTGATATTGGTCAGATCACAGCAAACTTTTGAGGTACTTTAATCTGGTTTAAATAAATTTTATTTTAAATAAGTTAACATTTGGCTGTGTTCGAAATGTATTCAGAGAGTGAATGTAAAGATGTCACTCCCTTTTCTTGGGTCATTAATTCAAGGTTCACATCTCTTTCTAGGGCTCCCTGGCATCAAACTATCTTCACACTTAGAGCTTATCTCATTTCAGTGGCAAAAAAAGAGAAAGTGTCAGAATATGAACTAGTTCCAATATTATCTGTTTTAAATTCATAGTTTATTTTCTTATTGACTCCTGACAGAACTGTAAATGAGCTCTTAGCAGAATGGAAATCATTTGTTTCTAGTTTTCTCATCTATAAAATGAGGGTGTTGAAGACTGCCCTTATCCCCAGGAAAGGATTTCATAAGTTTGGGATTGTTCAGTAAAGCTCATTGATCAAAGGTTCTGTGTGACTCTAATGCCATAACACTACAGGAGTGAGAGACCAGAAGAGGTTATCAAAGGGAAACTGTATGCTCTACACTTCATTATAATAGTAAAACTATTTAAAGGCTCTCTTTGTGGCTAGATCTTTTGAACATTATAAATGAAGAATTCCACACCATCAAAGGCAGCCAAGGGTGCTGTGACTGTTCACGGGGGAGGTAGACAACCGGTCAGAGGAAAGGCACACAGCAGCATGTCCACCGACGCCTCACCAGCAGTTTGAGAGCGTACCTTGCTTTGCTAGTTAGGCACAGATCACAGCAAATACCCAGACATGGGCTTGTTAACTGTAGCCTGACGTGGCAGATTTAGGGCAGGAGTGGAGGTCCAAAACAAGCTCTGCTCGGTGGGGTGAGGAGGACTCTAGGTGAAAGGCAGGTAGAGTTGCCAGATAAAACACAGGATGTGCAATATTTGGGAATTACAGATATTAAAACTTATTATTCTTTGTGTTTATTTAGAATTAAAATTTAACAGGGCATCCTCTATTTTTATTTGCTAAATAGTCAGCCCTAGGCAGAGAGCCCAGGGAAGAGGATTTCAATAGCTGCAGGTGCAGCTGTGTGGAAGAACCTATTCTAGTGGGCAGAACAATATCTCTAGTCAACACGATACTGACCCGTGGTTAATAATGGTAGTACAGGTAAGTGGTCAATGAAGAGAGTGGGGGCAGATGTAGGGAAGCTTGGGGAGAGGAAGAACACAGTAATTAGAATGGGGCACAAGATCAAGGACACTCTCACAAAAGCGAACTGATGCCGAGTCCCAAAACATTGGGCTAGAGGGGTGGTTCTCAATGTTTCTCCTCCATACCATTCACAAAACCAAGCCTCCATTCAGTAATACCTCACTTTAAATTACCCCAGAGGTGTTTCAAATTTCCCAACAAGGAGATAGGGCCCAAAAAGTCCACCCCAAAGCTTCTAACGTGTATCACCACCACAAATGAGTCTATCTCCCAATTGGCAATTGTTTGAAGATCACTCTTTTTTACAGAGAATGAATTTGAGGTGAGCAAGATGAAAACAGGGAGACCCGTGTGTACACCAATTCAGTAGATCTGGTGAGAGATGGTTTAGAGTTGAGCAGGGTGGGTAATGGCAGTGGAGATGGAGAGAAGGGAAAAGATTAAATAAGCATTTTGGAGAAAGAATGAAGAGGTCTTGGGAGAGAGAGAATTCTGTAGAGGAGAGGAGCTGGGCCAATTAGATTATCTCTCTGAAAGAAGAAACTGAGACCAGGTGACAAAAGTTGATATAGTTGACATGTCATAATGCACGGCCAGAGGTAACTACCATACCGGTCTCAGGGCAAGAGGAAGATAAGCAACAGCAAAAAGAAAACAGAGACAAGGGTTCCATGGCCCCCTAAGAGGCCTGAAGGGTGGCCTCACAAGCTTTCTTTCTGTTCTTGGAACACATCAAATGTGTTTCTGTCTTAGTCTCCTGCTCCTCTGTTTTCTAACTCAGAATGCTCCTTCCCTATCCCTACCTCATCCACCACATTTATCTGCTTCTTCTGTTTCAGCTACCCACTTAAATGTCATCCATTCAAAGGGAACTTTCTTGACCACCCAATCTGAAATAGCACCCAGGTTTTTATTATCATATTATTCTCTTTTATTGTTTTCAAGACACTATCTTCTGCAATTCTTTCATTTACAAGTCCACCACCCCATCCTGTATAAAGCAAGTTCCAGACTGCACAGATTTGCCAGTCTCCTTCATGCTGACTCCTTAGCCCCTAGAACAGCACCTGGTACAGTGGTTCCTCAATAAATACCCGTTGAATGAGGTTCTGGTGGATGGTTTACCAGTTCCAGGTTCTAGTTCACATGAAGTGATTAGAGCTTGTTTTCTGCCCTTGACTACTGTAAAATAGTCATGCTCTTATAACAATCTTTCCTTTTCCTTGACCTCCTTTAAGTGGGTTCTTTTCCACCAGCCAGGGCTATCCCAGAACACACATAGGAATCTAAATGAACAGGGGGCTGGACAAAGATGAGGAGATGTGTTAATCCATAATAAAGGGAAGAGCCACAACTTTTTAAAAATTAGAAAAGATATATCAAGATTTTATTTTTTGTGTATTGCCTTCCTTTCATGCACAATCTCTGGGCTAGGCCAGAGGTCTAAAGATGAGGAAGGGGCAGCCCCGCCATGAGGGAAGGCAATTTGCAGAGGACAACTGAGTGACAATCAGTGGCAGAATGGGTGGTAAGCTCTCTGTCGTGCTCTGCAGACCATGCTTCAGGCCCTGAAGGCCACCAAGGTAGTAATTTCCCACTGGCTTTCAAGGCAACAAAAGAAGGGAGGTCATTCCAGGTAGAGGAAACAGCAGGTGCAAGGCACTGAGCCAGCATCTCAAATTCTGATGGCTCAATTCGGTGTGGCCAGAATTCAGAGTGTTTATTGGATAGCAGTGGGACCGGTGTAAGCAAAATTCATTCTCTTTAGTAAAATTAAATCCCTGGACAGTAAAATCTAGCCCTGGAAAAATGCTTTCCTGATGAACAGACCTCACAGAGTCTGGCTCTATTCCCTTTCAGGTTTTTTCACCCACTGGTAACTCTCAGTACTAAAGCCTCAGAGGACCCTCATCATTGCAACTGAGTAACTAGGACTTCACACATCCTTCCTTAAATGCTCTCTGACATTCTCCATGAGACTGCCTTCGAAAGAGCTTAGCAAATAGTAAAGCTGAAAGTGATTAATAATAAAGAGTATTGGAAGTTAAGAGGTCTGCTGGTCCCAGTCCAGATTCCCATGGATGGATATCCAGTGTCGCCAAGACCAGCGAGCGCCATTGTTAGCCTCATCAATGACAGCTTGCTGGAGAAAGGCAGCGAGCCAGGAATCCTCCAAAGCTGCCTGTTGTACAGGCTGACAGAGATCATAGAATCACAAGGGGCTTTAGTTAACTCATTTAGCAGGAAAGACATTCATTAGAACTGTTTGATTTTAATGAAAACAAAAGCTGTAGGCTGGGAGGGTACTTTGTCCTTTCAGAAATTCACATTAGACAAAAGCCTAGGTGAACCTTTTCCCCTGCATTTGCCACTTTCTATCAACTCTACCTTTATATGTAAGTTTTAAACCCATTCTCCAACTTGCTTTCATTTTCATAACCCTAAGAAGGACTTTACTATGTTTTATCTGAAATACCATGACAGCTGCTTAACTAACTGGTCAGGTGGTCTCCCCTACATTTTCAGTTATCTCACTCATCGTTGCTGACCCCATCTTACTAAAACACAGCTTCAAACGTGCCATGCCCTGCTCCCGAACACTCTGTAACCCTCCATTGCCTCTGGAATGACAACCTTTCCCAAATGTTTTCCTCTCTATGGTCTGGCACTAACTTACTTTTCCCACTATAATGCCTACTGCACCATCTTCATGCTACAGCTAAACTAGAATATCGTGTCCTCTAGGGACAGGTTTATTCTGCTTACGATGCCCTTTTCTCCAAATCTCCTCATGTTCAAATATTACCCACCATTCAAAATTCCCTCCAAATGCCCACACTTCCTTGAAGCAATCTCTCACCCTGTTGGTGAGATGGAATTTTTCCCATAGGTCAGGAATAAAAATTCCTAAGCCACAAAGTTTGGGGTCTTATCTTTGAATTCCCCATAGCCCCTAACATGTCATCTTTCCTCCTAACACAGTGTCTTGCCCTTCATTAGCAGTTTGTTGAATTAATTAGTTACGTATTTTGTTGCACTCAGAACTCCCAGGCCTGGTGCAACTTCCACTGGGGTCATTACCATGGCATTTTTCATAGCTGTCAAATGAGAGTCCACATCAAAGATTTGTTTTGTCTTTCTGTTCTGTGTGGAAGGTGGTAGCTGGTAGTTCCCAGTTTTGTGTGAAGGTAAGCTGAAGGGGTGTCAATGTACAAAATGTAACCTGGAAGTTAACTTATCCCATTGCCCTGAAGGGCTCCTTTTTTTTTTTTTTTTTTTTTTTTTTAAGATTTTATTTGTTTATTGAAAGAGAGAAAGGGAGAGAGAAAGAGAAAGAAACATCAATGTGTGGTTGCCTTTCACATGCCCCCAACCAGAAATTTGGCCTGCAAAACTCAGGCATGTGCCCTGACTGGGAATCGAACCAGCAACACTTTGGTTTGCAAGCCCACACTCAATCCACCAAGCCACATCAGCCAAGCCTCAGTAAATTCTCTTATTGGCACAGCTTTGAAATTGCAATCTGAGCTCCCTTTCCTACATTCCTAATTGCTCATGCGGGCTTCCTTTGTTGGAAGTTTTTTTCCATTCTTGGACTTTTGCCCTGCTTAACAGCCCTGAATGCCCTACCACTACAGAAACATTTGTTTCATCAGCTTTTACTCCAAAAAGATTTTATAGGATCAATTTGTTTAAGTAAACTTTTAATTTGGTTTTGTTTTCTCTTCAGGGACTTTATTTGTAAAACTGGAAGGTGGGTGCACAAAATCAGATGATAAAAATGAATGAAATGCCAGAAAGAAGAAAGACAGATCAGCCTCGGGGGACACGGGGACGAACTAATGGCATGTATCCCAGATGTTTGTCTTGAGTGTTTTTGTGTTTATGACAGCATAATGTTAAGTTATTAAAGTACCTGTGTCTTAGTCCATTTGGGCTCCTATAAAAAGATATCATATACTCAGCGGCTTAAAGAGCAAACATTTATTTCTCACATAGTTCTGGAGTCTGGAAGTCCAAGGTAAATGTGCCAGCAGATTCATCTTGGTGAGGGCCCAGTTCCCAGTTCGTAGTTCCTCTTTTTCTGCAAGTTCACCTGGCAGAAGGGGAAGTGATCCTCTGGGGTCTCTTTTATAAAAGCACTGATCCCATTCATCAGAGCTCCACCCTCATGACCTCAGTACCTCCCAAAGGCTCCACCTCCTAATATCATCACATTGACCTTTCTATTCCCATATATGAGTCTGGGGAGGACACAGATATTCAGACCAGAGCAACATGTATCAGGTAGGAAGCTTTTGACTACAAAAAAGGAGATAACTGACTACAAGTAGTTCAAATAATAGGTTTTTATTCCACAAAACAAGACATCTAGTGGAAAGCAATTCCTACAGCTCACAATATCAGCCAAGGATGGGCTCTTGCTATGTCTCTGCTCTCCTCTCTTCTCCCCATAAAGTCAGCAGTATTCCTTCCTGTAATCACAAAAGGGCTGGCATGGCTATAAACTTCATGTCTTCATATAACTACATCCAAACAGGAAGAAATGGGATATAACAAAAGGCCTTTCTCATCATGCTACTCCCTTTAACTAGAGAGGAACATTCCCCCCTACCCCCTACCCCCCAAATTCCTCAGCAGCTTAAGTCTCAGTGAACTGAATTGGGCCATCCTCTGGGCCAATCATTGTCAAAGGGAAACTCTAACAAAACCATGATTGGTGGAGGCCAATCACATCATTCCCTGGAGCTGGGCACATCACCGTGAAAAAAGAAATGGGGTTCTGAGAGTAAGAAAAAGGCAAGATGGTTGCTGGGCAGACAACACACTGTAGCTGCCAAATGCTGTATAATGCTCTCCATCTAGGTTAATACTGAGAACGTACTCTATAAGCAGTTAATCAGTCCTGACAGGAGTGAATGAAAGATTTTCCATACACCGGAATACCTCATTTCAGTGCCCTTTGCTTTATTGTGCTTCACAGGTACTGCGTTTTGTACAAATTGAAGACAAGACCCTCCACCACCAAAAAGATTATGACTTGCTTTATTGCATCATTTGCTTTCTTGCCATGGTCTGGAACTGAATCCACAATATCTCTGAGGTGTGCCTGTAGATTAACCCAAACCCAATCAAATAATAATATTAATTTATTATTATCATTAAAATAAGCGATGATGAAGGGCCGAATCTAACAGACCAAGACCATCTACCTGATTTAAGCTGTTGTTTGTTTTATTGTCCTGGATGTTATTATACATGGTTACTGGAAATATTTTTCCTATGTTTACTTAAATTAAGCTGAAAGGCTATCACTATTTATTCTTTTCATGTTGGTTGCTAAATTAAATACTGGCTTATGCGTAATTACTGGGCCTGGAAGCTTATCCTGACTTGTTGGAAAATTCCTCTCAATCTGCCCATTATCTTGAGCTTCTATTCAAACTGAGTCTCCCCACCTTTATTACTTCCTGCTAGCCTGACTACAGCTGTCATTTATCTTTCATCACTGCTTCGCGGTGTGCATTCTGGTATCCTTTTTTTTATGTTCTTTCTCACCTCAAATTTATTTTATTTACTTGTGCATGGATTGCTCATGCTTTGGTGTCTTGCATTCACCTG
Source organism: Anoura caudifer (assembly GCA_004027475.1). Classification (NCBI taxonomy): domain Eukaryota; kingdom Metazoa; phylum Chordata; class Mammalia; order Chiroptera; family Phyllostomidae; genus Anoura; species Anoura caudifer. The sequence goes on along the minus strand of PVKU01003668.1, from coordinate 147,354 downwards.
TTCACCAAAATGTTCTTTGATCATGCTGCAATCTGACATTGCCCAGGGATATGTAAGTTCCCCCTAGGGAAACCTTCAAGGTTACAAATCAAAGGTAAGACCCCAAATACCACAGTGCTGTTTCAAAGCTGTGCTTCATATTGAGCCATTCAAGAGACAGCAGGGGGAATGAGCAGAGCAATTGAGCAATTCCAGAAGAATGACTAAAATGCCAGGGAATAGAAAGATAGCTTGGTTTCAAAAAACACCCTCAGAAAACCTTGTGCCATAGTGAGTGCCAATATTGTAAAGACACAGAAGCACAATACTTGTCAGAGGACTGTTACAGAAGGCTGATTTAGGTAAATAAAAGAATAATGCCTGAAAGAGAGCTTTGAGGAGGAAAAATCATGCAGAATTTCATCATATGCTGATTCAGAAGGCTTTCTTTGATATTCTGTGACTTTAAGTCACTTTAACAGAACATCAAGGCTTGTTCCTGCTTTCCTGTCTTTCTCCATTTGCCTGCTGCTATCCACCCACTTCCTTGAAAGATTTCACAGTGAAGGAGAAGTGAAATATGGAATATCTAATAGTTTCTCATATAAAAAAGAATGGCTCTAACTTCAGGCAAGATCTTCCTGCAAATTCAGTTCCCTTGAAACCTTCTGATAATACATAACGAAAGATGAAATGGGCACTATTTCATAGACACGCTTGCATATTATTTCACTTTACCTCTCAGAAACTCCCAAATCCCCAATCAATTTTATCTCCTGCTCCTTCATTTACCTCTTTTTAACTCTCCTCCACTACCATGTATGCATTTGACCTACCTCTTTTCCTAGATTCAACAATAATAATAACAAAGTTCAATAAAAATCTGTCTTCCACATACAGCAATGGCTCAGACTTTGTCCTTGCTAACTCTTTCACACCTAGGTGATATGAGGCAAAGGAGAATGGGGGTTTGTGGGTGGTAGGCAGTGGACGGGGCTTCCATGCCAGCTCCACCGTAAGTGTGCCCTTTCTCCTCATATATAAAGTGGGAGGGTTTAACTAGGTGGTCCTACATACACCAGGATTTCTTCTCTTACAGGCAGTATGGCCTATGATTAAGAGCAGTGATTTGAAGGTTCTATAGTTGTGCTCACAAGATTCTAAAGCAGCCTCTTGAAAGCTGGATAACCTTGGGCGAGATTCTTCATCGCCCTATGTCTACAGTTAGGTTTCCTTAACTGTAAAAAAGGGAAGATTAAAGTACCAACTTGTGAGACTGTTGTGAAGATTAAAAGAGTTGACACACGCAAAGTGCTTAGAGCACTACCTGGCAAATAAATTCTACGTAAGAGCTATAGCAGACTATGGATTATTTCCTTTTTTTAACAGCTTTATTGAAATATAATTCACATACATACAATTCACCCATTTCAAATGTATAATTCCATGTATTTATAGAGTTGTAACTCTCACTATAATCAATTTTAAAACATTTTGTCACCCTCAAAAAAGACCCTGTACTCTTCAGCTATCACCCTCTTATCCTCCGCACCCCACTTTACCCCCCAGAAAGTCTATTTTCAGTCTCTACAGATTTGCCTATTCTGCACATTTCATTCAAATGGATCATACAATATGTGGTCTTTTGGGACTGGTTTCTTTTACCTAGGGTTCTCAAGGTCTGTCTATGTTGTAACAGGTATCAGTACTTCATTCCTTGTTGTTGCTGACTAATATTCTATTGCTTGGATATACACTTTCATCAATTAGTGAACATTTGGGTTGTTTCAATATTGGGGCTAATATGAACAATGCTGCTATAAACATTCATGTACAAGTGCTTATGGGGACATAACATTTTCATTTCCCTTGGGTATAAATCTAGGAGCAGGAGTACATCTGGTCAAGATGGCTGTGTAGGGAGATATAACTTGCCACTTCATACAACCACATTAAAATTACCACTAAAATATAGAACACCCATCACTCAGAACCATCAGAAGTTGAACTGATGGTAGCCTGACAACTATGGAATTAAACAAACTGAGAGGTGACTTAAGAGTTGAAAAATTTTAGTTTAAGGTAAATAGTTATAAGCCTAGTAGGTAATGGACATGTTAAAGCTTTTGTTTCAGGAACTGCAGGTATGGCCCACCACTTCCAGGAGAGACAGCCAACCTCCTGAGGCACAGCCAAAGACCACTGCCTGGGGCACAGCTGGAGACATCCAAGCCATTGTGGTCCAAGGAGAGACAGACACTGCCCACCCAACTGGGGACAACCAACTGCCCAGGGCAAGAATATTGCAGTTTTTTAAGCTAATTATTCCTGAATTTCAAAACCCCTCACCACATATTATTCTCTGTTATAAAAAGGCTGACTTGGAAAGAAAATGTAAGATGGTCTGTTAGGGTGTGAACCTGCTGTCTTCTCAGATCACCGACCATCTGAATAAAATACCCATAAAGATTCAATCCCTATCTCTGCTTATTGGGTTCGGTATGTGACCAGCAGCACAAATGCTGGTCTTTTCCGGTTTCAAAACCACATCCATCCAGACTGGTAGGAAGGGTACAGACACAAAACAGGCTTGCCTGACACACACATGTGGTGGATAAAAATTCAGGAGAGCTATCTCAGGAGTGAGGAGTCCCAGCCCCACACCACATCCCCCAGCCCACATTTCCAGTGCCAAGAAGGTAAGTACCCACAACTTCTGGCTACAAAAACCAGTGAGGATTGAGTCAGAGGAAGAAACTTCTGGACCCTCAGGCAGTTTCCCTTAGAGAACCCACACACAGACTCACCTACTCAGACTCACTCCCTCTGAGCTCCAGTGCCAGGGTGGTAGTAGGAAAAGCACCAGTGGCATAAAGGGAGGACCTGAAGTGTCTGACATCAAGGCAAGCAGATGTCACTGTCCCTTTTCTAAACCTTCCACCCACAGAGCTGGCAAGCAGATGCCATATCTGAGATTCCATCTATCTGGCTAATACTGTTTGACCCTCTTTGGAGATCCCCAGAGACTCTGACCCACCCAACTTATGGGCCCAACCAAGATGCTTTTCCATATGAATGACTGGTCTTGGCTCAAGTTTCACAACTTCCCAATTCCTCTCAAAAAAGCAACAGCTGGCCTCAGTGAGCCCCAGGCCCAGCACTAGCAGCAGCCAGCCTAGATTCTCAGCTTGGCTTTGCCTGGGAATCTCCAAGCCCAGCACAAGTAGCAGCCATCCCAGATTGATTTATAGCTCATGCAGGGTGGCCCTGAGAAAATACAGGTGAGGGTGGACTTTGGTGTGCACAACCCAGGAAACCCCAGAGTCAGCACACCCAATGGATTACTACAGACCCAGCGGGAGTGCCACTGCCCTACCTCTGCATAGCTAATCCTCCACAGAAGGCAGAGGTTGGTGGTAAGTGGTCACAGACAGTCCTTGCACCTGACTGGTGTAGGTAAATCCCTCCCATTGATCTTCCAACAGCAACCAAGGATCAGCTATATGAGGTGGGTATACTCAGCCCACACAAAGGGCACACATCGAGTACCTTGGGTGATAGGGGAAGCTGTGCCATTGGACTCTACAGGACACCTACTACATTAGGCCATACTCCCAAGACAGAGAGTCAAAGCACCTCTACATAGTACATAGAAACAAACACAGGAAGGCTGCCAAAAAGAGGAGACAAAGAAATGAATCCGAAACAAAAGAACAGATCAAAATTCCAGAAAAAGAACTAAATCAAATGGAGATAAGCAATCTATCAGATGCAGAGTTCCAAACACTGGTTATAAGGATGCTGATGGAACTTAGTGAGGACCTCAACGGCATAAAAAAGATCCAGTCAGAAATGAAGGATACACAAATTAAAGTAAAGAACAATTTACAGGGAAAAAACAGTACAATAGATGAAGCAGAGAATCAAATCAATAATTTGGAACATAAGGAAACAAAAAACAATCAATTGGAACAAGAAGAAAAAAGAATCTAAAAATACGACGATAGTTTAAGCAGCCTCTGTGACAACTTCAAGCTAACCAACATTCATATCAAAAGGGGGTCAGAAAGGAGAAGAAAAAGAGTAACAAATTGGAAATCCATTTGAAAAAATGACAAAAGAAAACTTCCCTGATTTTGTGAAGGAAATAGACATGCAAGTCCAGGAAGCACAGAGAGTCTCACACAAGATGGATACAAAGAGGCCCACTCCAAGTCGCACCATAATTAAAATGCCAAAGGTCAAAGATAAAGAGAGAATCTTAAAAGCAGCAAGAGAAAAGAAGTTAGTTACCTACAGGTAAGTTCCCATAAGACTGTCAGCTGATTTCTCAGAAGAAATTTTGCAGGCTAGAAGGGATTGGCAAGAAATATTCAAGGTGATGAAAATCAGGGACCTACATCCAAGATTGCTCTATCAAGCAAAGTTTTCATTTAGAATAGAAGGGTAGATAAAGTGTTTCTCAGATAAGGTCAAGTTAAAGGAGTTCATCATCACCAAGCCCTTATTATATGAAATGTTAAAGGGACTTAGTTAAGAAAAAGAAGATCAAAAAAGAAAAAGAAGATCAAAACTATGAACAATAAATGGTAGAAAATATCAACCAACAATTGAATCTAAAAAACAAACTAAGCAAACAAGAACAGAGACAGAATCATGGATACAGGGAGCATTTTGATGGTTGCCAGATTGGGGGTAGTTATGGGGCAATAGGCAAAGAGGTGATCAGATTAAGAAGTACAAATAGGTAGTTACAGAATAGCCATGTGGATGTAAAGTACAATACAGGAAATGAAGTAGCCAAAGAACTTATGTGCATGACACACGGACATGAACAATGGTGGGAAGAATGCCTGAGGGGGTAAAGGGTGCTGGGTGGAGGCAGCAAATGGGGAAAAAATAGGACAACTATAACAACATAATCAATAAGATATAATTCACAGAAATAAATAAATCCAGTAGCAGAATTTCTCGGTCCTATGGTAATTCTATGTTTAATCATTCATGAAGCCACCAGACTGTTTTTTCAAAGCAGCTGTGCCATTTTTCTTTCCCCCTGTAGTATACAAGTGTCCAATTTGTGTACATCCTCACCAAAATTTGTTTCCTGACTTTTTGATCCTAGCTATCCTTAAGGGTGTGAAGTGGTATCTCATTGTGATTTTGGTTTGCATTTCCCTAATATCTAATGATGTTGAGCATCCTTGTATGTCCTTACTGGCTATTTGAAACCTATGGATTTTTAAAAACACCTCTTGTTGATGGTTCACAAGACCTGCTATCACCAGAGATACTCTGAGAGCAGATCCAAATCCTGGTTCTCATGAGAGCTTGGGAAGATTCAGTTCATACAATTTGACCTTCAAAAGGTGAGGACACTAGCCATGTTCTTAGTGTTATCCCAATCAAGGGAAACTAGAAGAATAAGGTGGTGTATATTGAGTTCAACAAGGCTCCTCAGCTTCCATTTCTACCCAGACCTCTTTCTTTTCTATGGGAACGCTTTTATTCCAGTGTGTTCCAAAGGTCCTAATAACCATAATTTAGGTTTTCTCAAATTCTGCAGCCTTAATGTCTTTCTCATGTGTGTAAGCCCTCCCACTGTGTTCAAGGTATAGAACATTTTTATATCTTTCCTAATGCACATGGAAGTAATCTGCACATACTGACTGAGAAGGTCAAAGTCTTACCACATCTCTAAAAGGAGCCTCCTTAAACTGGCCAAAGCAGTTTCCACCAGATTTGTAAATTTGAACAAGTTAATTCACTTTCATTTCCTCATGGTCAAAAGGGATTCTTAATCTCTAATTTATAGAGCTGTTATGAGTAATAAATGAGACATTATATATAAAGTATTTGTCAGTGCTAGACAAATAACAAGCACAGAATGAAAGACATATTACCTGCCTTTTATGTATATATACACACACACACATATATATGCACAGAGATGTGTATGTGTCCATATATATGCATATATATGCTACTTTAAATTATTCTGTCTAAAGTCATATGCAGGTTGACTCTCCAACCTCATGGGGCCAGCGGTACACATCAGGACTCAGAGAGGGACTGCCCCAGAACATAATTTGCTGGATGGTTGGGAAATAAGAGGGAAGGACCCCAGACCCACAGTGACCAAATGCACAAGGCTCAATCATCAGAGGGAACTTCCATTTCATAGTGCTCAAGTTGAATGGGTTGAAGCAGAAGGCAGAGGGAACTGACTGGGCAATCCTGAGAATCCTCAAGCCACAGGCCCTCACTGCCTGGCCTTGACCATTCCTTCAATGCTACTGGGGTTTTTCCATTAAACTTTAGAAGAAGAATCAAAACAGACTGAAGTTCTCCTGCTCTGACCGAAAGAGCCACATCTCAGACAACTGAAGCATCCTCCAGAGATGTATTCCGTCATCTTCCACATTCTTCCCTTTACCAAGCATTTATAGCACAGGGGCCTCACCAGGACTGGCTAGCAGCCAGGAGATTTAGCAGAGTGGTCACTTGCTGCCACCTATGGGTATGACATTAAAAGTGACATAAGGGGGAATGAAAATTTATCATATCCATTACTGTATATTTAAGTGTAATTGTACAAAAAGGACCAAAGAAGGTTTTGCTTAGTCATTGACTTTCCTAACATGCATAAATATAAGATGGAAGATTTAGGATATCTAGCAGCCCTACAACAAATATCACCAAGCCTGCCTGAGAACAGTGATTCACAGATTATGTTGCTGGTTTGAAAAATTGACTCTGATTTGTCTAGCTCACCACAGTCTTTAACTGAGAGGAAGTTTAAAATGCAGAGATCAAAGATTAAATTAGACTAAGAGATTTTTAATAACAAAAATATTAATTGTTCTAACTAAAAATAAGCTCATCAAAACCTATTATATCAATAGCGGAAGTCCATTTGTTGTGGTTACCATGGAATTAGGATCTTCATGATTATTTTAAAATAGTACTTTCCATAGCTAGAAATTTCCATGTACAGACAGAGAATGGGCTTTAATGAGACAAGCTCAATTATGTCCTGAAAAAATTATACCAGCTTTGCATATAAGTATTAAACATTTACCTAGTTCTGCCTCCAAACACATCCTTGAAAAGAATAGGAAATGTAATCTCTGATTCACCAAAAATCAGAAACAAAAAAGTTGTTTTGACTTAATTTGTCTGCCAATTTCAGGCAAATTAAAAAGTCTGGGGTAGGGAAATAAAATAGGAAAATGGGAATTGGCAACTTTAATTAGGGAAAGGAAAGTAGACACGCTTGGGCACACAATTCTTAAAGCATTCATCATATTTCTGGTTGATATGCCTTTCTCCTAACTAGATATAAGGGCTCTGAAAGCAGAAATAGTATTTTATTTATCCTTGTATACTCCAAAGCTATTCCTAGTGCTGAAGTTTAAACAATAAATATTTGTGAATATTAGTCAACAAAAATTCATTTTGCCTCTACTGTGCACTGTTCTACATGCTTATCCTAGGCATTGTTATAGGTAAAAGGGAGAAAGGAAAGGATTATAAAGTGTGCTGAAAAAATGGGCACTGACTTTAGTAACGCAGGCATGTTATGAGGCAGAAGGAATAGTATCTCATTGAGTGGATACGTTCAGACAAGGTTGATTTGACTAATAAATTTACCATAGTTTAACCTGCATTACTAAGATGTAATGCACAAAGGCTAAACTTTAGTATACTATGTTGCCTAAATTCAAGTAGATCAGATCACTTTCAGCTAAGCAAAATAACAATATCACTTTTGGGAGAAAAAATAGATTCTCATCGATTTTGTTTATAACTATAACCCTATTACTTAGAACAGTTCTTGATACATAGGGCTCAATTAATATCTATGAATGAATATTAATATCATACCTCCTACTAGAGGCCTTGCCTGGCATACTTGTAAAAATAAGGCCTTCAGAAGAATGGAATGATCCTTCCAAGGTCATTTAACAATGAACTATTTGAATTACAACTGGTATCCATATGCTTGATTTCCAAAATCCCAAGGTTAGCCATTAGCCAGACCATGTCATACTGCTCGGATCTTAGTTTAGTCTTATTGACACTAGCAACTAAACACACACAAAGAAACAAGTATAGTGAATCCATAGCTTCTTTACTTGCCTTTGCCACAGATCCTTAATGTGCCACCTCCTCCCTGAAGGATGCCATGATAATCACTCAATTACGGAACCTAACCATCCAAACAAAATTGCTCTTCCATCTGTTAAGGGCCATCAGAGCCCCCATGCAATGAATTCAATTTAAGGAGCTATATGTCCCATCTGGAGCAAGAGGATTCATATCTGTATAAGAGAAAAAGATCATTGTGATTTTAACCTAGCTTTAATGGAAATAACTAAATTCAAATTTTTAACTTTAAATGATGTTTGAATACTGTACGTTTCAGCTCACTGAGAATAGTCTTGCCAACAATTATTTTCAAAGTCACATTTTCACAGCAATAAATGCTCATTAAAAATAATCCATATGTGCAAGAACTCTCATTGCAGCATTGTTTGTAAGAGAAAACTTGAAACTAATCCAAATGTCCATCAAAATAGATGAGATAAAGAAATTGTGTTACATTCATACCGTACAGCTATTAGAAAGAATGAAGTAGATCTGCCTGTGCTAATGTGACAAGATATTTAACATCTGCAATACATAGAAAAAAGATGCAAAATGCTATGCATGTTTCCATTTCTAATAATAACAGCAATAAATGTCAGTATTTACATATCAAAATATCTGGGAGAGGGTCCATGAGCAGCCATGATGGCGTTCTTTAAGAAGCAAGTGTATGAAGAATTCACTAAGGTAGTTCAGTGGACTTATATTTTTGCTTTAAAACCCAGTTGAAACCTCAGCAAGGGGACTTCTGGTCAAGATGGTGACATAGGTAAACACAGCTTGACTCCTCACCAAACCACATCAAAATTATAACTAAAAATTATAACTAAACTACAGACCAAACATCACTTAGAACTATTAGAAATCAAGTTGAATGGAAATCTGACTACTACATAACTGAAGAAACCACATTCATCCCAACTGGTAGGAGACACGAAAACATGGAGGTACAGAACAGGCACATCCCACATCCATGTGTGGTAAATAAAAATTCAGGAGGGATACCTCAGGAACAAGGGGTCCCAGACACATACCAGTCCCCTGCTCAGCTCAGGGTACCAATACCAGGAAGAGAAGCTCCCATAACTTCTGGCTGTAAAAACCAGTGGCATTGGGGTCAGTGAAGAAAACTAGTAGACTCCCTAGCAGTTCCTCTTAAACGGCCCATGCCAAATTTAGACACACTACCTCTGAGCTCCAGGGACAGGTTTCTCCCAGACAGAAAAGTGGGCAGAGGTCATTGTGCCTTTTTTTAGCCCTCCCCCCACAGAGCCACAGAACTGGCAGGTGGCAGCAATATCTGAGATTCCATCAACCTGACTTATACTTTTTGTCCCACCCTGGCATTTACCTGAAGCTTCATGCCACCCAACTTAAGGCCCACCACCTAGCCCCATACCTCCAAGTAGCTCCAGGCCCAGCATTACAGCAGTCAGCTTTGGATCATAGTTTGGATCTACCTGAGAACTCCCAAACCCAGCACAAGTAGCAGCCACCTGAAGATTGCTTTGCAGCTCATTCTGGGTGGCCATGGGTGGATTGCAGGTGGGAGATGACCCACACCTGCACTACTGGAGAAACCCCAGAGCCTGTGCACCCAGTGGACAGCTAAAGACCACACTGGAACACCACCACCCTGCCCTGGCACAGCTGATCTTCCACAGAGGGCAGAGGTTAGGGGTCAGTGGTTGCAGCCAGTCCTTGCAGCTAACTGGCCTGGGGAAATCACTCCCGTAGATCAGCTAACAGCAGTCAAGGCTCAACTAAAAGAAAGGATTATACTCAGCCCACACAGAGGGAATACCTCGAGGACCCAGTCTGGGTGATAGGACAGGCTGTGTCACTAGGGCCTACATGCCATGCTTCCAAGACAAGGAGTCATAGTGGCTCTTCATAATACACAGACACAAACACAGGAAGGCCTTCAAAATGAGGAGACAAAGAAACATGGCCCAAGTGAAAGAATAGATCAAAACTCCAGAAAAAGAACTAAACAAAATGGACATGAGCAATTGATCAGATGTATAATTCAAAACACTGGTTATAAAGAACTCAGTGAGTTCTTCAACAGTGTAAAAAAGAGCCAGGCAGAGATGAAGCTTACACTAAGTGAAATAAAAAACAATTTACAGGGAATCAACACTAGAGTGGATGAACCCAATAATCAAGTCAAACAGGGCAACATGAAGAGAAAAGAACCCCTAAAATAAGGATACTGTAAGAAGCCCCTGGGAAAACTACAAACAAACCAACATTCACATCATAAGAGTGCCAGAAGGAAAAGAGAAAAAGCAAGAAATTAGAAATTCATTTGAAAAAATTATGAAAGAAAACTTCCCTAACATGGTGAAGGAAATAGACATGCAAGTCCAGGAAGCACAAAGAGTTCCAAACAAGATGAATACAAAGAGGCCGATGCCAAGACACATCATAATTAAAATGCCAAACATTAAAGATAAAGAGAGAATCTTAAAAGCAGCAAGAGAAAAGAAGTTAGTTACTTACAGGGGATTTCCCATGAGACTGTCAGCTGATTTCTCAAAAGAAACTTTGCAGGCTAGAAGGGATTGGCAAGAACTATTCAAAGTGATGAAAAGCAGGGACCTAAAGCCAAGGTTTCTCTACCCAGCAAAGCCATCATTTAGAATGGAAGGGCAGATAAAGAGCTTCCCAGACAAGAAAAATCTAAAGGAGTTCATCATCACCAAACCATTATTATATGAAATGTTAAAGGGAGTTAAGAAAAAGAAGAATATTAAAAAAGAAAAAGGTGATCAAAACTATGAGTAATAAAATGGCAACGAACACATACCTATCAACAATTGAATCTAAAAGCAAATTAAGCAAACAAGAACACAGACAGAATCATGGATATGGAAAGCATTTTGACGGTTACCAGATAGGAGGTGGGTTTGGGGGAATGGGTAAATATGTGAGGGATTTAAGAGGTATAAATTGGTAGTTACAGAATAGCCATGAAGATGTAAAGTACAACATAGGAAATGGAACAGCCAAAGAACTTATACACATGACCCATGAACGTGAACAAAGGTTGGGGATTGCCTGAGGGGAGTGGGGATGTGCTTGGTGGGATGGGGGCAGCAAAGGGGGAAAAACTGGGACAAATGTAAGAGCACAAAAAATAAAATATTTTTTAAAAGTCTGGAAGAATATACAACAAACTACAGTAGTAATTACTCTAGACAATAGTGTCATAGAGTAATTTTGTTTTCAACCTTATTCATCTCTACATTATGTAAAATATTTACAGTCATCACATTAATTTTTTAAATGCTCCAATTTCATTTTAAACATAAATAGATATGATAAATTTAAAATTAATAAACTGAAAGTTTAAAATAACAATTTATGTGTAAACTGAACAGCTTTTCAGAGAGTTACTCAATGCCACAAGCTTTGCATTTGTTTGCATCCTTTCATCCAGTAATCTGTAATACAGAAAACCTTCATTCATAAAGATGTTTGTTACAATTCTATTTTAAAAGCATAAAATTGGAAACAACCCAAGAGGTTAACAGAGGAATAGCTAAATAAACTGCCATCCTCAATAAAATATTAGATAGCCATTTAATAAGAAGTGTCAAGGAGACTATGAAATGACATGAAATGCTTATATTACAAAGTTAAGGGGAAATGGGAACATATAAAATTATACATTCAAATGCATTCAGTAAGATCTCTCAATGGAAAATAAACTAGAAAGAAATTTACCAGAGCTAGGAATAATGTTGTTTAGGTGGTAACACTCTTGTTTGTTTTTCTTCCTTATACATTTTCACATTTTCCAATTTTCTAATCAACTGTTTTTTACATTTATAATGGAAAATGATGCAATCATTGCACTTGATAGTATTAAAAATAGCAACATGTGTATGACTGGCCTGGCATATAAATTTATTCACAATTTTGTCTTTCACTCCACCCAGGAGTCCATTTTAAGGAAAAGCAAGTTCTAATCCTACCACTGACCCTAACTTTCTCATGCTCTGGAGCAAACCACCAACCTCTTCTCTCAATAGCTATAAAATTAGACTCTTTCATTAGGCTAAATGAAAAAAAAATGGATAACATGAAAAATGAAATTCCCATGAAAGACAATCATTCTAATCATTAAGCTTAGAGTCACCAGCGAGCAGCCAGTGATTACTGGAGGGTGACAGTCCAACAGCAGAAAAGTAGGGTTCCAGGCCCAATCCAGTCATTACACAGTAAATATTCTGCCAGTTATTGAATCTGTCCATTTTTAACTTTTTCACTTATAGAAAAACTGCATTGAACTAGAATCAGAATTTTAGACTTAGAATTTCCCTAAAATAAAGAGAATGGGAAGTACCTAATGTGTGCTAGGAACATATCAAATAGATATCATTACCTTTAATTGACATATAAATAAGTGAATACATAACAAGGACAAGAAAGTCGATCATAGTAGTGACTGAGCTAGGAGTCAGTCCCAGGCTGTCTGGCTTCTCTTCTTTAAGATTTTGTAGGTTAGGGAAGTGAGCCTTCGAAGGACTGAATGATTTCACCAGTCAGGGCCAGAACCCAGATCTCTTGATGCCAATCATATATTTACTTTACTTTTTTCCTATTTTTTTAAAACCAAGATGCAAACTCAAGTTTCTTATAGTCCTCAATACATCGTTCATTACCATCACTGGTATTACCACTATCTCATTTTATTGAATTTTTCCCTTTAGTTTCCTATCTGCACTGTAATTTGCCTTCTGGGAGTCTTTTGGATCTGATACTACAGTTCACTTGTTTGTTCTTCAATTATGTATTTCTACAACATATCCTATCTCTTAAGTTGATATTTTGGCATTTTTTTTACAAAATATAATTGGTATATACAATATAGCCCCTCTTATGCTTTCTTATTCTTGCATCATTTTATAAATATGCTGTCTTTGAAGTTCTTTATTGTGCTTACTTTAAATTTTCGATCTATGTGATTGTTTCCAACTCCTACAGTGACATAATGAGATAAGATAGGATATGCTGCACTAACAAGTAATCCTGAGAATTTCAATGGCTAACACAAAGTTTTCTCTCTCACTCAAAATAAATATTCCTTGCTTTTCTCCAAGTGTGACTCAAGCTACTTCCACATTGCAACTTTACCATTTTGGAGTTCTTCACTCTAAGTCACAAAAACAATAGCAAAAAAAAACCATGCCGAACTCATATCCCATTAACCAGAACCAGTTACGTGACCCTAACCCAGCTGCTAGGAAGGCTAGAACATGATAGATGAACACAAAGACATTTGTTGACCACCAATTGTCTCCACTACAAGGACAGCTTGCTTAGGGCAGTCGTCTCTCTTTCATTGCACTGTGCCCCTCAGGTGTCTGTGAGCTCATTTTGCCCTGAGAATTCAATGTTCCTTTTCCCCATGTTGGGTAGATATATGTGTATGTGGGAGGCGCCCAAGTGCAGGCCGTAGCAGGTATTATTTCTACTAGATTTAAGGAAGGAAAGTATGTCACCTAAGACAAAAGAAAAAGTCCCCTGTTTCATAATGAATTTGACCACCAGCCCTACACACACTTGATCCTGACCCTCAGGTAAGCTATTAATTCTTTGACTGAGGCATTACTCTTTAAGATAAAATAGATGTAATCACTTACTGCTCTGGGTGTGGTGGGGGAGAAAGAGGAAGGAATGCCCAATAGTGGCTCCATTGTCTCCCTGGTGTTCCCTACTCTATGTCCACAGCACAGGACAAATGCTGCTTTATGTCCCACAAGGGGAAAGGCTGTGAACTGCCCAAGGCCACAGAGCAGGGAAAAGGAAACCAAAAAAAAAGAGGTGCTCAAGTTGTCCCAAATTGTTGAACGCAAATTACCTCTTCCTGGCTCCCATTTCTTCCCCTAGTAGACCACACCTCCTTTTCTCTCCCTGAGGGTTTTCTGTTCTTTACTTCCCAAATTCAGATGTGGCTATAATTTCTCTAGCATTCCAAGGATTAGGCTGGGTCTTAGGGAGGGAGCAGGGACCTGTCCTAGGTCCCTGACTTGTCAGGCACCAGAGGCCAAACGTTTCTACTGCAGCATTTGTAATACTTTCTTGGAAATGGATAAGAGCACTAAGATAGTGAGCTTTTCCAGGGAACACGGGACTTCTTTTTTTCCCATCTTCAAATGAAGTTACCTGGTTTTGACACATAGCAGAGGCTCAAAATATATTGACTTGACTGGACTGAACTTGGCTTGACTTGACTATTCCATCCTTTGTGTGAAAAGGGAACCACTTCTCTTAAAATATGCAGCCCTAGTGAGTGTGGTCACCTCAAAGTGTACATCATCTTTCTGGCAAGAAGCCTGAACTCAGCACCCTCTTTTCTCAAGTTGAGGTTCGTATCTGGGACAACACTTAAAAGAATAGAATAGGAGGTCAGATACAGAGATCATGAGGTGGCTATATTTCCTAATTCGTACCCTGCTTAGAAGTTGACTTTTATGAGCATGATCAAATACCAGAAAGCAAATGTTAGGGTGGTCGATGACGTGGGCTGTGAAAGAATTCACAAAGAGAAGAAAAGGCAGAGAGCAAAGTTTTATTCACTGTCCAAGAGGGGAAAGGGGTATGGTGTGGAGAGATACAACAGCTGTGAAATGTAGGGGCTTTGAGTTTTTATTGGATTATAAAAGAGTGGGTGGGTTGCTGTTGTGTGACCCCTGGGCTGTTAGGGACATTGTGAACAGGAAGTTATGGTTGGTTTTGCATGATGTGAAGTTTGTTCCAAAGTTATCTTCTGCCTGCTTTTATGGAGAGCAGTTAGTTACATTCTGTTCTTGCTTTCCAGTAATTTCCAGGCCTAGGGGCATAAGCTTAGAAGAATAAAATGGTAGTCATGTTTAACAAGTTCACAGGCCTGCTCAGCAAAGGGCACCGCAAGAGCAAATGGTGCTGGCTTTGTCCTTTCATGAGATATTGCTGTCAGCATTTTTTATCAGGGGAAGGTATGTATGATTTGCTTATGGCATATGCCTTAAATAAAATAAATGTAAACATTTCAATCCTACAGGTATAATCTAAAATGCAGTTAAAAAATAAATCTTATTTCTTCAACCACTTAATTGAA
The DNA here is from genome assembly GCA_004027475.1 of Anoura caudifer. Taxonomy (NCBI): domain Eukaryota; kingdom Metazoa; phylum Chordata; class Mammalia; order Chiroptera; family Phyllostomidae; genus Anoura; species Anoura caudifer. Next base: position 132,113 of record PVKU01003668.1, on the reverse strand, counting down.
GCACAATATATAATCAAAAAAGTGGAAAGGTAAAATTACTTTTTCTTCCTTCTACCCACTGCCCCCACTGTAACACATGCTGTTGGTTACTTACCTTAAAATCTTCGCCTGCCCATTCTGAAACCAGAGGGCAATCGAGTCTGGGGCTTGTGCTGCCTGCCACCACTCAGCCAAAAAGCAGAGACAGGCATTATTGGATTAGAATCGCACTTTTATTAATATCGAAGGTTAGCAGCTGAGGAGGTGGCAGGTTAAAACTTTCCCTAACCCTAAAACCTAACATCCACCTTACCTTGAGATTTCCGAAGCCAGTTATATAGGGGAAGTGTAGGGATTTGGAAGAGGGAAATTCCTAGGGAGAGCACAGACTTGCTGTTTCTCTTGGGAGGGGGAGCAAGAAGAGAGGGGAAATTGAAAAGGAAGTCTGCAGCTTCTTCCCAAGCTGGCACCTTTGTTCCTGCATTATCTCTCTGTTTACATTAGAATTTCTCTTCCTCTCTTCCCCAGGTTAATATCTGATATTAGCCCCTTATCAAATATATGGTTTGCAAATATTTTCTCCCATTCCACAGGGTGCTTTTTCATTTCGCTGTTTCCTTTGCTGTGCAGAAGATGATTTGTTTATTATATGTTAGTTTTTATTGCTCATGCTTTTAGTTCATCTCCAAAAAATTATTTCCAAGACCCATGTCAGGGAGCTTTTTCCTTATGTTTTTTCTAGGAGTTTCATAGTTTCAGGTCTTACATATAAGCCCTTTATTAATTTTGAGCTGATTTTTGTGAATAGTGTAGAATAGTGGCCCAATTTCATTCTTTTTTCATGAAAATATCCAGTTTCACAAATACCAGTTATTGAAGAGACTATTCTTTCCCAACTGAGTATTTTTGGCTCCCTTTTCAAATATTAATTGACTGTGATACGTGAAGGGGTTTATTTCTTGGTTCTTGATTCTGTTCCATTGGTCAATGTGCCTGTTTTTATTATGGAATCATATTACTTGAGTACTATAACATTTTTATATAGTTTAAAATCAGGACATGTGATTCTTCTAGGTTTGTTCTTTCTCAAACTTCCTTTGGCTGTTTGAGGTCTTTTGTGGTTCTACACAGATTGTTTTTTCTTGTCTGTGAAAATTCTTTTGGAATTTTAATAGGGATTGCATTGAATCTGTAGATGACTTTGTTTTGCTTATGTTTCAGGTAGCTTGTTGTTGGTGTATAGAAGTGCTATTGAGTTTGTATGTTGATGTTGTATTCTGCAACTTTACAGAATTTGTTTATTAGTTTTAACAGGTTTTTTTGCGGGGGAGGCAGGATATTTAAGGTATTGTATATACAGTTATCCCTCTGATACCAAAATCCATGGACGCTGAAGCCCCTTATACCCTTTTATAAAATGGTGTCATGTTTGCATATAACCTACACACATCCTCCCATGTACTCTAAAGTATCTATAGATTACTTATAAAACTTAATGCAAAGTATTGCATTATAATGCATTATAATGTATTATAAAACTTAATGTAAAGTAAAATGCTATGTAAATAGTTGTTATACTGTATTGTTTAGGGAATAATGACAAGGGAAAAAAGGTCTGTACATGCTCAAGACAGATGCAACCATAGTAGGCCTAACTACATAATATACACATCAGCAACAATGTAACTATTTTTTTCAAATATTTAGATCTGTGGTTGGTTGAATCCATGGATGTAGAATGCATGGGTATGAAGACTTGGTTATATAAGATTATATCATCACCAAAAAGAGACAGTTTTACTTCTTACTTTCTGATTTGGATGCCTTTTATTTCTTTTTCTTGCCTGATTGCCTTGGCTGGAATTTCTAGTACTAAGTTGAATAGGAGAGGTAAGAATGGGCATCCTTGTCTTGTTTCTTAGAAGAAAAGCTTTCAACCTTTCCCCATTAAGTGTGATGTTTACTGTTAGGATGGTCAGTGATGGGGGCTGTGAAAGAATTCACAAAGAGAAGAAAATGGAGAGAGTAAACTTTTATATTTTTACTTTCCCAAGGGAGCTAAAGGGCTAGATGCAGAAAAATGCACCAGCCCTGAGGGGTAGGGGCTGTACATTTTTGCTGGGTAATGGGGTGGTTATAAAGCAGGATGTTTCAGTTGGGCTACAACTCATTCCAACGTTATCTTTGGGTGCAGGGTCCAGTCTGGTCATTGTGGTCTGGTATGTCCTGTTTCACAAGTTCCTGAGTCTCTGCACCTTCAGGGAGCTTCCAGTAATTTTCTAGTCCTAAGGATAAAGGCTCATAAAACAATTCAGGTCAGTCATGCTTTATGGGGCCCAGCTAGCTCTGCCAAAGAGGGCTTGAAAAAGGGGGCTTTTGTCCTGTTATTAACTGTGAGTTTGTCCTATGTGGCCTTTATTATATTAAGGTATTTTCCTTCTATACCCAATTTGTTCAGAGTTTTTATCATGAAATGAGGTTAAATTTTGTCAAATACTTTTCTGTATTTATTGAAATAATTACTTGATGCTAATCTTTTATTCTATTAACATGATTTACAAGATTTGCATGTATTGAGCCACCCTTGAATCCCAGGAATGAGTTCCATTTGATAATGGTGCATGACCCTTTTAATGTGCTACTAAATTTGTTTTGCTAGTATTTTGTTGAGAATTTTTGCATCTGTATTGATTAGATATATTGGCTTTTTTTTCTTGTAGTGTCCTTATCTAGCTGTGGTATCAAGGTAATGCTAGCCCCATAAAGTGAGTTTGGGAGTGTTCCCTCTTCTTCAATTCTTTTGGAAGAGTTTGAGAAAGATTGGCATTAATTCTTTAAATATTTGGAAGAATTCACCAGTAAAAGCATTTGGTCTAGGCTTTCCTTCATTAGGAGGACAGCTCTAATTATTTAGATACTAGTTGATCATGTGACTTAGAGTACTTTAACTCTAGTAATTGCTAAGTTTTCACAAGTTTTTAACTTCAGTAAGTATGCTTTAGCTGAAGTCACATTTAGCACAGTTTATCAATCCAAAATTGAATTTATAATTTCAATGACCATAAAGCTATACAAATTCCTGGCACAATACATATAAGACCAGCTGTTATTAGCTAATGCTTCATCACAAATAGCTGACAGCCCTCTAAGAACTAAATAATCACTGGGAGGGGAAGCAAGAGAGGAAGGTGCTAGAGATGCTAGAGCCTCCAAGGCTACCCAAATGAACGCTGGAGCCATAGTTCCCCTGGGAACATGGCAAGACTTTTAATTTGTCAGACTTATTGATTGTTACCTTCTTCCCATACTCTTCAGGAAAGTCCTCAAGAGACATAGGGTGGGATAAATGTAGTTTTGAATTAATTAAACAATTTCCTAAGTGCCTGGAGCTATTCTGCCATCTACAATGCAAGTACAAGTCAGACATAATCCTTCTTGTCTTGAAAATGTTGGTTACTAGGTCTGTAGTTAAAGAGTCAACAAAACCAGCAGCCTGTTAGAAAAGAACCTTTAAAGTTCAAATAGGCTCCACATATTTTAGCAATGTAATAACTCCAAAATGAACATAAAGAAATAGAAAGTGGGTCTGTAAAATGAGTCACAGTGGTTGAAACTTCATCTGATATTCTTTGTTCTGCAGTTGTTCAACTATAAGTATTATGCAAATATCATTTTCAGGCTGGTAATATTATCACATCTTTTTTTTATAAATGGTGTTTATCCTCAGAGGTAAGTTCTTCAATCACACTTAGTATAAGTAGTGCTGAAGCAGAGATGAGAATATGCAGTATATGCGGAAGAGTGCTCTCAGAAGAGGCACCTGGAAAAGCATGAGGAAGGCAGGACATGGGCAGAGGGAGAAGCTGCTTTGCAATGCAGTTGTGATGGGGCCTCAGCCATCCTTCGAAGAACTCTGGAACCAGCTCAGCCTATTCCCCAAAATTTCTATGTTGAAATTCTCACCATTAGTACCTTAGAACACAACTCTATTTGTTGATAGGGCTGTTAAAGAGGCGATTGATGTTAAATAGGGTCATGTGAGTGGGTCCTAACTAATAGGACTGGTGTCCTTAAAAAATGGAAGAGACACCAAAGATGCACACACACAAAGCAAAGGCCACGTGAGGACACAGCAAAGAGGCTGCCATCTGCAAGCCAAGAAGAGATGCCTCCTCATAACAAACCAAATCTGCTAACACCTTGACCTTGGGCTTTCAGCCTCCAGAACTGTGAGCAAATAAATTCCTTTTATTTAAATCATGCAGCCTGTGGTATTTTGTTATGGCAGCCTGAGCAGACTAACACAGAATGCCAGGCTAGTATTTATCAAATAAGTCTTCCATTCCTGTCTTAACTTCCACCATCATAAATTCCTTTATGTAACCAGCAATTTACTTCATCATCCACCAAAATAATAATAATAATAATAATAATAATAATAATAATACTATAAATCACCTTCTCTCTGTCAGGCATAATGCTATGTACTAATAATACAATGAGCATGCTAGACATGGTTCCTGCCCTCTTGAAGACTATAAACAGAGAAGTAATTATTATAACATGGTAAGGGCAATGATATAGGATGAATAATGAGTGCATCGTGAAAGTATAGATATGGTCACTCAATTAGACTTGGGTGGCCATGGAGGGCTTCTGAATAAGTAGAAGATATGAGGCTGAGAAGGGGAAAGAATAATCTAGGAATGAGGAGCAGCATGTGCAAAGGTAGGGAAATGAGCATTGATGGCGTGTTAACTAACAGAAGGGTAGAATGTAGGGTAAGAGGGGATGAAGTGGTGAGCGGAGAAGCTGAAAGAGTACAGTGTGACCAGGCCATCCCAGGCCTTTGGAATTTACATGAAGAGCTATGCTGAGGCATTGAAGGGTTTAGGAAAGGGATGAGATAAAATCTGTTTTCAGGGAAATTGACTGTAGAATCGATTAGATGGAAGATGGAGAATGGATTAGAGAGGATGAGTGATGAAGACCAGTCCCAGAGCTCTGGCAGTAAATCAGTTGAGAAAGCATGGCGACCTCTGGTAAGGAAATTGCTGTCCTTGGAGCAATTTGAGCCACAATGAAGAGGTAGAACTCAAGAAGATGATGTGATTTACTGACCATCAGTGGTAAAACAAAGAGAAGGGTCATTTGGAAAACTAGGTGGATGGTGATACCCTACCCAGAGAAAGGAGTAAAGCACAGTGTTACCCCTATTAACTGCCACCACCACTGTCAAACCTTGCCCATTATGTATGTAGGTGTTTGCAAATGACACCCCACTGAGATTTAATCTCCTTGTTGGCCAGGAAATAATTCACATCTCTGTTCACCGCACACAACACCTCCTAATGCTTGACATATGCTATGAGAAAAAATATGGACTCGGGTCAAGCAGACCTGGCTCCAAATTCCAATTCCACAAACTGTTAATTATGTGAGGTTAGAACAAGTGAGTTTTCCTCTTCTCTGAGCCTCGGTTTCCTCATCTGTGAAATGGAGAGACTAGCACTTATATTACTAAATTGCTGTGGGGATTAGTGATTATTAGGGCTTAGTGTATATGCTAAATTCAGCACTTGTATTATTCATTTATTCAATTTTAAGTGTGTGTTTTGTGCCAGGTACTCTTCTAGTCTTGAGGAATGAGGAGGTACATTTTATTAAAGGGAGACAGACAATTAGTCTATAAACAAGATAATTTTGGACAGAAATTAGTACTATGAAGACAATAGAACAGAAGGAAATAACAGAAAGTGCAAGTCAAAATAGTGGCTTCTTTTCTATTTTATTTTGTTTTTCCCTTTTCCCCAGATGCTTTTTTAAATTTTTTAAATTATATTTTATTGATTATGTTATTACAGTTGTGCTTATTTTGCACCCTTCAACCCACCATCCCTCACTCCCTCCAGCAATCACGCCACCATTGTTCATGTCCATGGGTCATGCATATAAATTCTTTGGCTTCTCCATTTCCTATACTGTACTTCACATCCCCATGACTAATCTGTAACTACCTATTTGTATTTCGTAATCCTCTCACCTCTTCAGCCATTCCCCTAAATGCCGCTACCATCTGGCAAAATCAAAATGCTCTCCATGTCCATGGTTTAGTCTCTTCTTGTTTGTTTAATTTGTTCTTTTTCAATTCAATTGTTAATAAATGTGTATGTGTTGCCATTTTATTGTTCATAGTTTTGATTTCCTTTTTCTTAAATAAATCCCTTTAACATTTCATATAATAATGGTTTGGTGATGATGAACTCCTTTATATTTTTCTTGTCTGGGAAGCTCTTTATCTGCTCTTCGATTCTAAATGATAGCTTTGCTGGGTAGAGGAATCTTGGCTGTAGGTCTTCTGCTTTTCATCACTTTGAGTACTTCTTGCCAATCATTTCTAGCCTGCAAAGTTTCTTTTGAGAAATCAGCTGACAGTATCATGGGAACTCCTTTGAAGGTAGCTACCTGCTTTTCTCTTGCTGCTTTTAAGATTTTCTCTTTATCTGTAACCTTTCACACTTTAATTATGATGTGCCTTGGGGTGGGCCTGTTTGCATCCATCTTGTTTGGGACTCTCTGTGCTTCCTGGACTTGCATGTTTATTTCCTTCACCAAGTTAGAAAAATATACTTTTGTTATTTTTTCAAATGAATTTCCAACTTCTTGCTCTTTCTCTTTTCCTTCTGGCACCCCTATGATGCAAATGTTGAACCTCTTGCTGTTGTTCCAGAGGCTGCTTGTACTATTCTCACTTTTTGGGATTCTTTTTTCTTCTTGTTGTTCTGATTGGTTGTTTTTTGTTTCCTTATGTTCCAAATCATTGATTTGATTCTCGGCTTCATCAACTCCCCTAGTGTTTCCCTGTAAATTGTTCTTTACTTCAATTAGTGTATCCTTCATTTCTTGACTGGATCTTTTTTATGCTGTTGAGGTGCTCACTAAGTTCCTTCAGCATCCTTATAACCAGTGTTTGAAACTCTGCATCTGATAGATTGCTTATCTCCATTTGATTTAGTTCTTTTTCTGGAGTTTTGATCTGTTCTTTCATTTGTACCATATTTCTATCACCCAAGCTGGGTACTCGACATGTGCCCTTTGTGTGGGCTGGGTACACCCTCCTCTTGTAGTTGATCCTTGGTTGCTGTTGGCAGATCAATGGAAGGGATTTCTCCAGCCCAGTCAGCTGCAAGGACTGGCTGTGACCACTTACCACCAACCTCTGCCCTCCTTGGAGGATCAGCTATGCAGAGGTAGGGCAGTGACACTCCCACTGGGTCTATAGTAGTCCATTGGGTGTGCTGACTCTGGGGTTTCCTGGGTTGTGCACGCCAAAGTCCACCCTCACCTGTGTTTTCTCAGGGCCACCCTGCGTGAGCTATAAAGTAATCTGGGATGGCTGCTACTTGTGCTGGGCTTGGAGATTCCCAGGCAAAGCCAAGCTGAGGATCTAGGCTGGCTGCTGCTAGTTCTGGGCCTGGGGCTCACTGAGGCCAGCTGTTGCTTTTTTGAGAGGAATTGGGAAGTTGTGAAACTTGAGCCAAGACTAGCCATTCATATGGAAAATCAGCTTGGGCGGGTCCCTAAATTAGGCGGGGCAGAATCTCTGGAATCTCCAAGGTGGGTCAATCAGTATTAGCCAGATTGATGGAATCTCAGATATGGTACCAGCTTTCTGGGTCTGTGGCTTGGTGGCTCTGTTGGGAGGAAGGTTTAGAAAAGGGACAATGGCATCTACTCACCTTGATGCCAGATACTTCAGCTTCTCCCTGCACACCACTGGTCCCTTTCAAGCTGCTACCCTGGTGCTGGAATTCAGAGGGAGTCAATCCATGTAGGTGAGTCATGTGTGGTTCCTTTAAGAGGCACTGCTTGTAGCTCCAGCAGTTTTTTCCACTGACCCCATCCCTGCTGGTTTTGGGAGTCAGAAGTTATGGGGATTTATCTTCCTGGCACTGGAGCCCTGGGATGGAGGGCGTAGTGTGGGTCTGGGACTCCTCACTCCCAAGATATCCCTCCTGAATGTGCTCTGACTGGGAATTGAACCCACAACCCTTCAGTTTTGAGATGATGCTCCCACTATACCGGCCAGGGCACCTGCCCTTCTTTTAACTTTACCATCTCACTGCTGCCACAGACTTCATTTTTCAGGGAGCTGCTAGTAAGAATCGCTCTAGTCCACCCCAGCTGCCTGCCTGCTGATCCCTAGGAAGGCCTTTTGCTTTACCCTGAGGGCCGCCTCCTCCTCTTTCTTTCTCTCCCTTCTGTTTTGGCCTCTTTTAGAAAGTGCTCTACTTCCTTACCCTGGTTTCTTCCTCTGTTTTGGGGTGATAAAATCACATCTTTTCAAAAATACATATTTTCTACTAAACAATGTATAAGTAGTCCCAACACAATAGTTTTGTTTTTATTTTATAAATTATATTTTCATGACTGATATAAATATTTCCCTCATTTGTTCCTTCAAACTCTAGCTGCTTAAAAGGGGAAACTTATACTTGGTAAAGGAACTGGTTTTCTCCTGTGAAGCATTTCTTTTTGGCATTGATAAATCTCCCTGTGGACATTTCATTTTTCTCACTATCATTATGGAACAGAGGATGTTCAGCTTTTGGAAACAATATTTACTAGTTTCATAATTTTGCCAGGTCTTTTCTCTTCTCAAGTTGCTACCTGGAGTTTCTCCAAAATGCTAACATCTCCAATTAACAGATGCCAAAAGCGTGGCCACATTTCCTCCCCTAGCTTGGAGCACAGCTAACTCATTTCATAACTGAGTAAGTCCTCATCTAACTCTGAATTTTGCTGGAAGAGCTGTGAAGGAAAGAATCAAATTTCAAACTCTAAGACGGACATTTTATAAGGAATACAGTACATTTAAAAATTAGGGCCCACAGTCCCTTGTGTAACACAGCGCATCTCAAACTTTGGTATTAGATGGAAAGCTTCTTAATAAGGTACAAGTCTAGGCCCGCCTCATGCTAAATTAGAATCTTCAGAGAATAGGGTCCACACAAGTCTGAGAATTGCTGCCACAAAACATGAATAGCTGAAGATAAAGGGCCTATTGCTATAGAGTGGTAATCTTGAGATTGAATTTGTAGCAAATTGAGTTATTTTATTCACTTCAATAGTGGAAAGAACATAAGAGGGAGACTAATAATTAGTGAGTGCAAACCTCAGGGCCTTTAATCTTCCTATTTCTTCTACCAGGGAATGACCTTTCTCCTGCTCATTCAGTGCCAGCTAAAGGCACCCTGGCCGAGAAATCTTCCAAGATGATCTTATCTAAAACAGCAACCCCTGGGTCAAGATGAATAGACAGACGTGGTTCGCCCCTCCACACAGCCACATCAAAATTACCACCAGAATAGCACTTTCACAGGTCCTCCCCCAGGCAGTGGGGCCAGGATTTTGTAGCTGGTGCTGAAAGAAAAGCCCTTGGGTGCATCCTTGCCCTGGGACTGTGCCAGTGGCAGCTGTCACTCAGTGGCACAGAGGAAAAAAAAATTACCACTAAAATATAGAATGACCATCACTCAGAACCATCAGAAACTGAGTCGAATGGAAATCCGACAACTACAGAACAAAAGAAACCACATCTATCCAGACTGGTACGAGGGGGCGACGACCTGGAACAGGCTGGTCCCACATACACCTGTCCCTGCTTGCAGGTCCAGTCCTGGGTCTGGGCACAGGTGGGAGACAACCAATCAATGTTTTTCTTACGTTGATGTTTCTTTGCCCCCCTTCCTCTCTCTCTAGAAGCAATAAAATAAATGTCTTAGGGTTTGTTTTTTTTTTTAAAAAAAAGGAAGGGACAGTGTTGTCAGCAGCAGTACAGGGTCACACGAAGTTAGCCGAAGGAGAAAGCCTCCCCAGCAGTGTCATGTGGGTGGAGAGGGTAGAGAGTCTCCACAGTGACCTGAGCACCAGGGGCCAGGTGGTGCCAGGCAGGAATAGTCATGAGGTGTCCCAAAATCTCTCTCTCTCTCTCTCTCTCACACACACACACACACACCCATTTGCAGACACGCCATACCTGTTCATACCCACACATGCTCATACACACATACATACATGCTCACACACACTCTCTCACATTTAGCCAGAAGGAGGAATTTAAAGGCATTGCTAGGCAGAAGTAGATGCACTGCTATGAGCCTCAAAATTGCTGTTTGTCACTGTTCTCCATAACTACTATGAATATTCAAGTAGGAGGCCAAGGAAACTCCTGTTACTATATAAATCATACTTGGAGGGAAAAAATAATGACCCAATCGGAAATGCATTATCTCAATTGTAATGAATCTCCAACTAGCAAGACTCCTGAACCTCTGTCTTTAAAAGTCTCTCCCACAACAAGCCTAATCATGACCTCTACGTAACAGCAGAAAATAGTAGTCCTGTCTGTGCTACGGATCCTTCTGTGGCCCAGACTAGAGGAGCAGCATGGCCCTGTGAGTCAGATACTGCCTAGGGAACTAATCCTGTAATAACTTCAGATAATGAGAAAAGCTTTAAAAACAACATTTTTTATTTTATCACTTTAAATCTCTCCATGAGGTTAAGATCCGCCTTATGATGCGAATAACACTGTCACCCCCAGAAATACCTATTGAGGGATGCTATGTATTATTCCCTGGGAATCTCTGCCCTTCTGCAGCTTGTATTCATAGGAGCAGGGGTGAGGAGGGGAGGAAATGAGGGAGACAGAAATCAAATGGATAAAAACATGTATAATACGTCAGATGGTTGTTTTAAGCTTTGTGATTAAACAATGTTAGAAGAATCCAGATAAGCACCTCCGTTCTTCCTTCTGAATTGGTGTTCCATCTTCTTACAGTGTATCTTTTAGAAATTCCTTTAGTGAAGCTCTATTGGTGATAAACTCTGTTTATTTATCAGAATTGTCTATATGCCAGCCTTCTTCTTGCAGAGCAGTTTTGCTGAGTACATAATTCTGGATTGTAATTATTTTCCTTCAGCACTTAAATACTGTTTCCTTCTATTCTGATTTCCTTATATTCTGATTTCTGTTTGCTCTTGGCACCTTTACTACTGGTCTAATTTTGTTCTTTATTGCATAATCAGTGTTTCCTCTGATTCCTCTCTAACTTCTTTAAGAATTTTGTGTTGTCTTTGATATTTTGCAATTTTTACCATATCTCTAATTGCAGATTTTATCTTATTTATCATTCCCAGAAATCTGTCTTTTCAATAAACCAGCTTTCACTCTGTTAATATTTTATGGTTTCTTTGTTTTTAGTTTCATTGTTTGTCTTTCCTGAATTTTTCCTTCCTGAATTTTCAGCTTTTCTTTTTAAGACTAAAAATCTGTCATGAAATACCTCTTTAGCTACACCCATTAAGTATTTTTTAAAAGATTTTATTTTATTTTTAGAGAGAGGAGAAAGGAGGGAGAATAAGAGGGAGAGAAGCATTAATCAGTTGCCTCTCACATGCCCCCAGCAAGGACCTGGCCTGCAACCCAGGCATGTTCCCTGACTGGGAATCAAACCAGCAACTTTTTGATTTTCAGAATGATGCCCAGTCCACTGAACCACACCAGTCAGGGCAACATCCATTGAGTTGTAATGTGTAATATTACCATTCCATTTCTAGCATTTTAAAATTCCCATTGTGCTTTCTTCTTTGATCCATGTGATATTTAGACATGTGTTTTTAAAATTTTTAAATATATGGAAGTTTTAGTTTTTCTTATTGATTTCTAACTTAATTTTACTGTGGTAAAAAATGTGATCATTGAAATTTGTCAAGATGGACTTTAGGGCTCACTCATGGTCAATTTTTGTATATGTTCCATGTGTTCTCATAAAAAAAAATATATGTTCTCCAAGTTTTGGACATGAGGGTTTATAGTATGTTTTATTATAACATTATTTAGTAGTATTTTTGAAATCTTTCATGTCTTTACTGATTTATCATCTTTTGATCTTCAATATTTGAAAAAGAGTGCATTAAAATATCTCAGTAAGAAGATAGATTTGTCTATTTCTCCTGATAGTTTTATTTGGTGTATGTATTAAAGGCTCTGTAATGAAGTGCACATAAGTAGTATTATTTCTTTCTGAAATAACAAATTTAATTTTATCATGATGAAGTGACCTTTTTTCTGTCTAGCAAGGCTTTCTGCCTTAAGGTCTAGGTTTTTTTTGGTGTTAACATAGCTACACCTTTCCTTGTGTTAGTCCTGGAATCCGGACTCTGCAAGTATTGATTACACAATAGTTGCTGTCCAACAGTGGTCTTTGAACCAACTCTTTAAGGATTCTCAGGATACAAGATTTTCAGTTTGCTCAGAACAAATATGGAGAGGTTTTATCCTTCTTAGTAATAATAATGACTTTGCTTTGTGGAACTGCACCACTCTCCACCCTGGGCACTCTGAGAGCCAGAGAGGAAGAATTTGAAAGCTAGTAATTAATAGTGTTTCAGAACCTCAGGTAATTTCAGTCCAGGTGAGTAAACTAGCTTTATCCATGTGTCATTTGGGGTCACTATCGAGGTGGAGCCCCTCTCCCACAGCAGGGACGGGCATGGGCTGCCCACTCCTGCCCGCACCTGCACAGCAACTCACCTGGTCTCACCTTCCTTCCTGGGTTGGCAGCTGCTGGCTCACGAGTCATGGATGGGCTTCTGCTAGTGGCGCTAACTCCACAGACTATAAAAGTGGGGGGTGGCGGGTGAGTTCACTGGACAGTGAGGCAACCTGAGTGTCCTTGCTGGCAACAAAGTCTAGCAGAGATCCTGGTTCACAAGAAATGCCAGGATTCCTGCCAGGATGGCCACTTCTTTGCGACAACCATAGGGGAACAATGCTCACCCTGCCCCGCCCTGGATGTGACCTCACCTGTCACCAAGTCTCTCCCCACCCACGCAGCATGCTTGGCTCTCCCTTACCTCAGTTCCCTTGTGGGCCCCCACTTCTAGAGAGGGTGATTATGGTTCTTGCACGGGATGGGACAGACATACAAATGCTCCCCTCTTCTGAGGAAGAGCAGAGGGAAGAAATAGTTACCAGCTCATTAATTCCGTTCTCCACAAAAAAAGAAAATCCTGCTCTCACCTCCACAATTCCTCCTCCCCTGCAACTTCTCTCTCTCTCTCTCTCTCTCTCATACACACACACACACATGCACACACACACACACTTCTTCGAAAAGAAGACAAACTAGTTTTTCCTCCATTCATTCTATTCACCTGGACAAAGTCACTGTGTTAGTCTGCTCCGGCTGCCATAACAAAGTAGCACGGAGTGGGGAACTAAACAGCAAAAATAGGCGTGCTCACAGTTCTGGAGGCTGAAAGACCCAGATCAAGGTGTCAGTAGGGTTTTTTCCCTGAGGCCTCTCTCCTTGGCCTGTAGGTAGCTGCCTTCTTGCTGTGTCTTCTCAAGGTCTTTCCTCTGCACAGGCACCCCTTGCTTCTTGGTTGTTGCCACAGCAAACACGTCACATTCCTCTGTTGCCTATCTTCAAGCCCCCTCACTCTCACGTATTGGTGTGAAGCTCCATCCCAGCTGCTCCAAACAGGTGCCATAAACTTGTTTCTAATGGTTGTTGGTAAAACAAAATGTGAGGGTTCGGGGCAGGGGAACAAACCTTCCCCTTACAGCACAATTAACTTCCACTAATGCAAAGAGTGGACGTTAGACAGGAAGTTAAAAAGTGCCTGGAATTACCCTCACCAGAAGCAAAGAAAAAAATGAAAGCCAAAGCCAACATGCTGGAGCTGCCAGAGACACAAGACCTCACCCTGGCTAACACTGCCTTCTGGGACACTTTTCTTTCACAGCCTTAGGGCTGCCTGGTGAGCATTCGTGAGAATTAGAGGTGAGCTTGTTCCAAGAAGCATTTCTCCAAAGTGAAACTCAGCAATTTTAACTGCACACAGCAGTTCCTCTCAAGTATCTCTTCACTACTTTTTGCTTCTTGCTGAACTTCTGGAGCAAAACAGAAATACAAGCTTTCCTTCATAGCTCATATCACAGTGAGGCAGGAGATGGTCAGGAAGGAAGAAACTCCGAGAGGTGCCCCAGGCCTAAGATAAAGGACATGATACAGGATGGAAACCCTGTTCTAAGAACGGTTGGTTGTTCCCACTTTCTGGAAAAGTACTGAATCATGTTTAATCACGAATGTACCTGTGTAGAAGATGCTACATGACCCCTGCTTCATTATAATAGCATTATAATAAATTAACATTGTGAGACCCCCTGCCCTGGTAACCAATCAAGGAAAATCATGCAAGACCACATGTACAGTAGCTTTAAACTAACGTAATTACTTGTATATGCTCAATAAAAGCCCACCAAAACTAGCAGGAAATATCCGTCCTATAAGAATAAAATCCCTCCAGCCCCTAAAGTCAATCTCTGCTTGAAGTTGGCCCACTCCCATATTCTGTGGAGTGTATTATCACTTAATAAATCTGCTCTCTCTGTTTCTGCTATAAACTCTCTGTGTGTTTGGTTCAATTCTTTGTCCAAGATATCCAAGAATCTGGTTACCTGTGCCTACCTGTGACAACAGCACCATAACTTAATAGGATTTGTTTTCTCTTTATCTGACTGAGTCTAGTAAGCACAATAACTGGCTGTGATGAGACCATTTTCTGTGATCCCAATTAACTCCTGCATGGTGATGCTTTTTCCAGCTCAGCATACCTTAGTGCTCTGTTTCTTTAACCACTGCCAAGAGCTACTGGCTTCCTTTACCCAGAGGTTGTCTCAGGCAGCTGATCCCAAATTACTGGAATCTACACATCCTTGTACCAGTTAAAAGGAAAGAAATGCCTCACACCCATTAGGATGGCTACTATAAACAACATGGAAAGTAAGTGTTGGTGAGGATGTGAGGAAGTGGAACCTTTGTCCATTGTTGGTAAGAATGTAAAATGGTACAGCCCCTACAGAAAACGATATGGCAGTTTCTCAAAAAAATTAACAATAGAATTACCATAAGATCCAGCAATCCCACTTCTGGGCATATACCCAAAGGAAATTAAATATCAAAAAGATATTTCTATACCCATGTTCAGAGCAGCATTATTCACAATAGCCAGAAGGTGAAAGCAACACAGGTGTCCAGCAACAGGTAAATTGATAACCAAATATGATATCTGCATATAATGAAACACGATTAGCCCCAAAGTGGAAAGAAATGTTGATACACGCTGCTGCATGGATAAACCTCAACGACACTATGCTGAGTGAAATAAGCCAGTCACAAAAGGACAGATACTGTCATTCCACTTTTCTGAGATACCTAGCGTAGTCAAATTTGAACAGACAGGAAGTAGAATGGTGGTTGTCGTGGCTAAAGGGCGGGAGGAACGGGCAGTTATTGTTAAATGGACAACAGGGTCTCAGTTTTTCCAGCTAGGAGGGAGTTCTGCAGGGGCACGGTGGTGGTGGTTGCGCAGCAATGTGAATGTATCATACCTGATGTCACTGTCAGATATTACAAAATGGTTAAGAGGGTAAATTTTATATTGTGTGTATTTTTATCACAATTTTTTAAAATCCATAAATGAAAACATAGATTTAAAAAAATAATATTTTATTCATTCATTCATTCATTCATTTATTATATTGTTCAAGTACAGTTATCCGAATTTTCTCCCTACTCCTCCCCCCGACCCCAGCCATCCCCACCTCCCTCCCCTGCTTCCACCCTCCCTTGATTTTGTCCTTATGTCCTTTATAGTTGTTCCTGAAAACCCTTCCCCCTTTTCCCATTACCCTCTCCCACTCCCCCCTCCAGTTACTGTCAGATTGTTCTTAATTTAAATGTCTCTGGTTATATTTTGTTTGCTTGTTTGTTTTGTTGATTAGATTCCACTTATAGGTGAAATCATATGGTATTTGTCTTTCACTGCCTGGCTTATTTCACTTAGCATAATGCTCTCCAGTTCCATCCATGCTGTCTCAAAGGGTAGGAGCTCCTTCTTTCTTTCTGCTGCATAGTATTTCATTGTGTAAATGAACCATAGTTTTTTGATCCATTCATTTACTGATGGGCACTTAAATTGTTTCCAGCACTTGGCTATTATAAATTGTGCTTCTATGAACATTGGGGTGCATACGTTCTTTTGCATTGGTGTTTCAGGATTGTTAGGGTATAATCCCAGTGGTAGAACTGCTGGGTCAAAGGCAGTTCCATTTTTAGTTTTCTGAAGAAATTCCGTATTGTTTTTTTCCACAGTAGCTGCACTAAAAATAGAATATTTTTAAAAGAGAAGGAATGAAGGGGAGTCAGGATGGGATGGGGACCAGGAAAGGCAGCAGTATCTGTTTTAAGCATGCCATTTGGTAAATTTTAAAAGTTGAAAGTTGAATCACTTCTTTAGCATACAACAAATTATCATTGTCATAATGGTTGTGTCAAAATATTGATTTTCCTAAATCCCCCTTTCCTAGTTACAGAGCCAGAATGATATATCACCCAAATATGCCTCTCCTACTATCCATTTTTTAGTACGGACATTAGCATAAATATCACCTTTTCCAAAACCCACTTAACATTTTAATTCTTGTACATCCAAATAGATGTGATGAGCTTACACTGTGGAACAGAGTGGGCCATCTGAGCATAGAGGCTGAGGGGAAGAAGTCTTTGACCAGCTGTTTGTCAACTATGTCAAAACATTGCATCAAAATGAAGAAACCCTATTTTTATTGCTTATGAATATTTCAAACAAACATCACTGACACTTAACTCCCACCCTGAGCCTTACCCCATCACTAAGCCTATACCATTTTCTTTCCTCTACATCAAAATAACTGCAACCAAATTGTTAAAACTGTTTCTTTTTCATTATCAGTTTTCACCACAGACAGGTGGGTATCCTTGATCTTCACCCCAGTGCCCACCTGGTCCCATTGCCCACACTTACTCTCCACGTGGTGATGGAAAGGAACTCAAGAGAAAGTGTGTGTCCAAACAGGCTGAGACATCAGGTACCCATATTAATGGGAAGTAGCAACCTCTTTTGGTACCTTGTGTCCCCTCCTCTTGACTCAACTCTGATTTTAGTCACAACTTCAATAGATAGTTCCTGCTAGATTAGGCTCACACCAACAGAGCCCACCCAAGCATTGACCTCTAGTCTCCATGTCCTGGCTCAAGCCCTTCTCTGAACTCTCGGGAGCCCACTTGGCCTCCTAAAAACATGGCCTGGACACACATGGCAACTAACACTCCAAGAGCAACCCTTAACTGACAGAGGACGAAAGAGCTGGTTGTGGATAATGTCCCATGGTCTCATCTTACAGGATGAGGCTGCCTGTTCCCTGCTGTTCAGTGGAACTGAACCACCATCACCTGGAAAACTTACCTTTTCTCTGGTCTACCTATATCAACTCCTTTCTTCTTCTGAAGAATTGGCCCTCTCTCTAGTCTGATTCAGGTTCAACATTCAGAAAAACCCATACTATGCTATTTTTTTAAATACCTGTATGTATCATGTTAGATTTTTTAAAGATTTATGTATTTATTTACTTATTTTTAGAGAGAGGGGAAGGGAGGGAGAAATACCTCGATGTGAGAGAGAAGCATCAATTGGTTGCGGCTTGCACTTGCCCGACCAGGTGCTGAACCTCACCCCAGGTGTGTGCCCTGACCAGGGATCAAACTGGCAACTTTTCAGTCCATGAGAAACACCCCAGCCAGCTGAGCTACACCAGTCAGGGCAGATTTTTTTTAAATGGTGTTAATGTTTTTAAAATGGTGTTTTTTGGGTTTGTTTTTGTTTTTTTCAGTGTGGTTACACTGTCACCTGAAAAAGAGTTCACACAATTTCTATTTCACTCAATGAGTCTGCATCAGCCTGGGAATGTGTAAAGTAATTCCCATGATAAGGTGTGTGTGAGTGTGTGTGTTTGTGAGTGAATGTACATACTACTACTGTAAGTTCAATTCCGGGATGGTTTTTTTTTTTTAAAGGCATCTCTAAGTTTTAGCAGAAGTCATGAAAAGAAGCAAACAATATTTGTGTTGAAAGAGTACTTAGATGCCATCTTATCTGATTTTATAGGTGGGGAAGCTCAGGCCCAAGAGGTTAAGCAATGTGCTCAAGGCATCTCACAGATGATAAAATTAGTATCAAAACCCATTGATTCTCAATCCAAGATCAATCCAGTGATCCTTCTTTCATACCACATAATAAAATATTTCAAACATAAAGGAGCTCATTATTTAAATGTTGATGATGAAATAATAATAGCATTTATTAGGTACTTACTCTGACCTCTAAGTGCTTTACCTACACAATTTCATTTAGTTAACACAGCCTTAAGATAAGTACTGTTTTCATCCCCATTTTGAAGATGGGGAAATGGAGGCACAGAAGCATAGGGTAACCTACTCAGAGTCACAGGACTAGTAAGTAATAGAACCATGTATTAAATTCAGGCAGACTAAGAGTTTTAACACTTTTGCTCCAGTGAAAATTTATCACATAACTTCTCAGTTTTATAAATGTATATTTTTCCATATATAGTCAAAGTCATTGTCTATAGGGAACCGTTTCACACGGCATGGAAATGTAACTCAGCACTCACATGGAAAACCAGTGGGGAGCAAGTCAGCACACAGGACCACACCTGCGGAGAGGTTTTCCCATGGGGAATCAGGCCTGCATTGTACCTAGGCCTCTATGAGACTTGCTTTTGCTAAAACTCCCTCACCCTGAACTGAAGCAGCAAGTGCTTACTGTGACTTCCTAAAGTCTGTGCTAAACCTCCCAAGTATGGAGTATAACCAGTTCAACCACTTTTCCCCCTGGTCTGCAATATCCTTCTCTTTGAAGAAATTAGCAACATTCTCTCCTTCATTATCTGTAAAAGGTAACCACCTACAGCGAACCTGTGCATAGTCAATGAGGACCATCCTCCATGTAATGTACCCAGAAAATCAATAAAAGCCTGTCCAAGCAGGGGCCAGAGCCCTCTTGCCCTCTCTCTCTCTCAGAGAGTGGCTATGCCATCCCTTTTTCTCCATAGGACTTCTGTTGTCTGTGTGTATTTGTTCACTAGCAGCCACAGCAAATACAACCTGCAGGTCAGGATCTGCATCAATTGTCTTTGAAGAAAAAATGTTTTAAAGTATCTTTTCTAGTTTCACAGGGAACTGTGGCCTTGCCGTGCTTTCTGGGGAACAGGCCAGAGCCAACCTGCCCCGAAAGATGGTGACTTCCCTGACTCTTGTGCAGCACCAGTGATTCTGGCCACAGTCACACCCTCCACCTGGAAAAGGCTGATGTTCTTTTTCCTTCTTCCCACAGACTCCAAAATTCCTGCAGTTCATTAGATGAAATGCTTCATTTAACACAGACTTAATGTCTGGTACCTACAGTGGATATTTCATAGAGAGCTCTTTTGATGAGCAACTGCCAAAAATGGCATTTTATCCAGGCAAACCATAATAAAATTTGAAAGGAAACATATATCCGGGTTCACCAGTATCAAATAATTACAGTTATGTGACTACTTCTTGTCCATATGGATTATATTCTCAAAGCACAATAAATATGTCAGATTCCACGTAGTTCTTTTCTTAATTATATTTTATTGATTATGCTAATACAGTTGTCCTGATCCACATAGTTCTTTAAATTATATAAATGAAATAGAAAAGATAAATATCTCTGGAGTCTATTATCAACATATATTGATTAAGGGAAGAAAAACGCAAGCAAAGTAAAGCCTATTCTTTTTCTAACAATATGACGAGCCGCTAAAAGCAGACAATTATGCTACTGATAATAGAAATGATAATAATTATCATAAAAACAAGTTTAAATATATATAAAAAGAAAAAGTTCATCTATGTCTAAAAAGGTGACCATTTCCCAGCTCAAAACAAAAAATGAATCACTAAAGAATAGTCTTTAGTGTAGTTTAGTGTAGTGATTCTAAATCACTTTAGAATAGTTTGAGCAACACAATACTATAACAGTTACAGGCAACGGAATGACAAGTGAGGCTTTATTGTAGTTTTAAATGAGATTTCCTGGCAAATGAAATGAAATTTCCTCTGTTTTAATGTTTTATTTTGTTTATATCTTTGGAAACTAGGGATATAACAATACAATAAAATATGTAAGACACACATAGTTGGAAGTTCCTTCTGGAAACTGCAGGATAATTAGACTTATGCTTTTTATTCATCATTGGTAGAACAGAACTAGATAACTTTCTAACCTACTAAGCAATTCTTGTTCTTTCCCCTCTGTTGTGAAACACACACAAACACTTATTCAAACTACCAACAAAAAGTTCAATTGGTCTTTGGAGTTTCACATATGACATTAGAATTTTTATCAGTTTGTAAAATGTTTATAGTCTATATAATAGAACAAAGATTTTTTTAAATGTTTTTGACAGAAATCTTTAAAGTTACAACAGTATTGCCAATTCTTTCCAAATATAAGTAATTAGTGTAAGGACAAATGATATAGATAAACATAAACTCAAAAGTAATTGGAAACAGGGAAATATATTTTACATTGTATTATAAAATAAAGGTGATTTTACAAGTTGCACTGCTTTATATGCTAAAACACCAAGGAGATTTTTAAAATGTGTTAATGTAATAAAATGTAGCATACTTAATTGAGAATATTTATGATGTACAAGTATATGACAAGATTGATAAAATAAATACAAAGTTACCAAATATTAATTGGGCAAATAGAATGTTACTTTTACCTTTCAAACTCCGTATATCCATTCCTTATACCTTTACCCTACTACACCCTCACAAAATATCCTAAATTTTGTGTAAAGAATTTGTTTATGTTACCATATGTGTATATCATTAAAAAATAAATGGTTTGGTTTTGTTTGTTTTTGAAGTACGTGTGATTTTTAAACAAAATATTACTTGTGTTTTATGCTTCACCTATGTACCCTGTTTATTTTTTCCATTGCCATATTTAAGCTACTTTGTTAATATTCCTGTAAGTGAAATTTCTCACCTCCTTATACACCATAGTAATCACGAATTAACAGCTCCACTTAAACAAAACTGATGAGTGGGCAACACGGTTACTTTATGTTAAAGTGTTTGTGTTGTATTTATAAATAGCATTGAGTGATAAATGTGAATTGCAGTGGTGCGTGTTACAGCCATAACCCTATGATATCCTGAGAACATACACCACCCAGTTTCAGGAGAATTACAAATTCAAAAGAAGAAGTCCAACAGGCAAAAGTAATTGAAAATAATTCCAGGTGTTATTTTTGTGGTTTTAAGAACAATAAAGAGGTTCCATTTCCTCTTCTTTCTAATTCTTTCAAATTCCATAACTGCTTTGTGCCTCTTTTCTTCTCACTCTTGGTTCTCCCAGGAAACTGCCAATCACCTTTCCTTTTGTCCTTCCCTTTCCTCCTTCTCTCTTAGCCTAGAAGCTCCTCCCTTCTGGTCAAACCTTCTCTCCACCAACTTCTTTGGTAAATAATACTCTTCTCTCATGAGAATATTCTGTCGAGTAATATTTTTCACCTCCTTATACAACACAGTAATAAAAAATTAGCACTTCTAAATTTAAAAAAGACTATTGAGTGCTCACTTTGGCAGCACATATACTAAAATTGGAACGATACAGAGAAGATTGGCAAGGCCCCTGTGCAAGGATGACACACAAATTTGTGAAGTGTTCCATATTTTTAGGAACAAGTATAAAGGACACATGGATAAAAACTAGGGGGGTGGAAATGGGAGGGAGGTAGGGAGGACTGGGGTGGTGGGCTGGGATGGGAGTAAAAGATGGAAAACTGTACAAGAACAACAATTAAAATAAAATTTTTTTAAAAAGAAAAAAGACTATTGAGTGAGTGATACAATTCTTTTACTTAAAAGCATTTGTGTTTTCTTTCCTTCTTCTTTTTCCTTTTTGGCTGAGTACAGTGAACTTTATTGATGATGCATGACAAGGTAGGGCTTCCTAAGCCCCTCCCCTTCTTCAGGGGGTCTAGGATGAAAACCATGGAGGACAGGAGCATCTCAGTGTGTTGGGGATCAATCAGGTCAAGGACTCCCTAGCAGCTAAGGGTCCCTCTTCCCTAGCAGCTGAGGCTCTCTCTTCCCCTTGCTGGGATGGGTGGTCCAGGGAGCTCTTACTCCTTGGAGGCCATGTGGACCACAAACTCTACCACCCTGTTGCTGTAGCCAAACACATTGTCATGCGAGGAAACGAGCTTGACAAAGTCATCACCTAGGGCAATGCTAGCCCCAACATCAAAGGTGGAGGAATGGGTGTCACTATTAAAGTCACAGGAGATAACCTGGTCTTCAGTATAGCCCAGGATGTCCTTGAGGGGGCCCTCTGATGTCTGCTTCACCATCTTCTTGATGTCACCGTATTTGGCAGCTTTCTCCAGGCAGCAGGTCAGATCCACAACTGACACATTGGGGGTGGGGACACCGAAGGCCATACCAGTGAGCTTCCCATTCAGCTTAGGCATGACCTTGCCCACAGCCATGGCAGTGCCAGTAGAAGCAGGGATGATGTTCTGAGCTGCTCCTCAGCCATCTCATCACAGCTTCCCAGAGGGGCCATCCATGGTCTTCCATGGTGTGGCAGTGATGCATGGACTTTGGTCATGAGTTCCTCCATGATGCCAAAGTTGTCATGGATGACCTTGGCCATGGGGGACAAGTAGTTGATGGTGCAAGAGACATTGCTGACAGTCTTCATGGAGCTGTCATACCTGTCATGGTTCACATCCATCACAAACACAGGGGCATCCACAGAAGGGGAAGAGATGGGAAGCCTCTTGGCTCCACCGTTCAAATGAGCCCCAGCCTTCTCCATGGTGGTGAAGACACCAGTGGACTCCACAACATACTCAGCACCAGCACCACCCCATTTGGTGTTGGCAAGATCTCACTCCTGGAAGACAGAGTTGGACTTTCCATTTCTGACAAGCTTCCCATTCTCAGCCTTGACTGTGCCTTTGAACTTGCCATGAGTAGAGTCATACTGGAACATGTAGACCATGTTGTTGAGGTCAATGAGGGGGCCACTGATGACAATACCAACTTTGCCAGAGTAAAAAGAAGCTTTGGTGACCAGACACCCAATACGGCCAAATCCGTTCACTCTGACCTTCACCATCAGGTCTCAGGGTTGTGGCTGGCTCTGTGCAGGAAGACGCAGCTGTTTGTCCAACAGGAGGAGCAGAGAGCCTGTGTTTTCCTTAGAACATTGAGTGATAAAAGTGAAAAAGGTGAAAATTATGTGTAAGGAAAGTATTGTTAATGATATAATAATAATAATAATAGGAAAAGAAAACCTTTTTTTTAACCAAAAACTAGATATAATGAAGTGTTGGAATTTGCTCAGTGGTATTTTGGTTGTATAGCTAGGCACTTATAAATAAAAACAATACCTTTACCTTGAAATGTCCACAGGAAAAAGAACTTTTTTAAATTGGTATTATGTAACCGTCTAACTCCTAACTTTCCTTTTCTCACTAAAACAATTGTAATTTTGTGGGATTTGACCCTTTCCTATTTCCCATCTTACTGCCAGACAAAATAGAGAAAATAGGGATATCGACTTGCTACCATAGGGGACTCCTAGATATAGTGGTCATCAGTCCGGTATTCCAGAAATATATTACTTCTGTACATGCAATCAATCGCAATTATAAAATGACAAACAATGGTTGTGACCATCCAATGAGTTAAATCTTTGTACACTGGAACCCACACAGATATTTCTTTCCCACCAAATGAAACCTTCACACCTTATTATTTCTCTTTTCAAACTGCTAAAAACCTCTTTCCCAGTTAAATGATCTTGTTTCCCGTTTCACTGAGAAATAGAAGAATCAGAGACCTTTCCTCCTGTTCCCACCACAAGTACCAACCTACCTGAGTTATGAAATCTGCACTTGTTCCTCCTTGCTGAATGAACTTCAGAGAGTGGCCCCTCCTGTATGCCAGGGGGATCCTCTCCCCTACTGAAGAGTATGAATCCAGGATTTGTCCCATCTCACACCTGTTGCTGTGATCTTTTCCTCTTTAAAGGATTATTCTCATTAACATACAAATGTACTATAATTACATTTTAAAAAATTAAGCTTCTCTTGATCCCATTTACCCTTCCAGATTCCATGTCACTTCTCTGTGCTCTTTACAGTAGAACTCTTGGAAAGTGTTATGACAATTCTTTTCTCCATCTTTTCTCCTCCTATTCTTTCGAAACCCTCTCCAATCTGGCTTTCATCTGCCCTTCCATCAAAAAGGGTTCCTGTCAATCTCACTAATGACTTTCATGCTGCAAAAGTCAATGGTTAATCCTCAGTCCTCATCCTACTTCAATTACGGGGAGTTTTTGATCCAGTTGAACTCTCCTTCCTTGACACTTCCTAACCTCTCCCTCCCGGTTCTCTGGCCACCTCAGTGGCTGCTTTTTCTCAGTTTCCTTTGCATGCTGGCAGGCCCCAGAGCTCAGACCTCCTCCCTTCTCTGCCTGCATTCGCTCACCTGGCCATCTCATTCAGGCTTGGACATGCTGGCTGGCAGTCCAGACCTTTCTCTTGAACACCAAAGTCAAATCCACTTGTTCACCATCTCCACCTGAATTCATCACAAACTCAGCATACCCCAAAACAAACTGCTATCCCTGTCCTCCCCCAAACCTGCTCCTCTCCCCATCAACCCCATCTAGATAAGAAGCAACTCCATCATTTTTCTAACCTTTGAGTCAACCTTGACTTCCTTCTTTCTCTCACAGCACTCACCCCAACAAAGCTAGCACCAAATTTTGTTGCTTCTTTCATGAAAATATGTCCAACATCTGACCGTTTCTTATTATTAATACATGTTACCTGACTGGTTCTAGACACCATCATTTCTCCCCTGAATTACTGCAGTATCCCCCAAGCTAGTCTCCCTGCTTCCCACTACAATCTACTCACCACAGGCTGGCAGGGAGCTATCTTTAAAGATGAGTCAGATTCTGTCATTCTTATCCAATGACTTCCCCTCTCACTCTGTGTAGGGTTTCACCAGGGCCTCTCTAATTTCATCTTTTCCTAACTCTTTCTCCTTTCTCTACTGAACTCACACCAGCCTTTTACTATTCCTCACATGAACCAAGGACACTCCTACCGCAGGGCCTTTGCATTTACTATTCTCTCAACTGGGAATTTTCTCCTGATATTTACTAGATTCTTCCCAGTACTAAGTTGAAGACCCTATTCAGAAGCTACCTGATCAATTAATTGTAGACTTCCCTGATTGTTTTATATAAAATAGCAAACCTCCTTCCCACCTCCAAGCATTATCTGTTTTTTGTTTTGTTTTCTTTTGGTTTTGCTCTTCTTTACTTTTTTCTACATCTGTCATTGAGATACACCAGTAAGCCTGGCATAGGTGGAAAAGGGAAACTGAGACAGCTGAACAAAGTGGCTGAGCAATTTACAACCAGATACAGAAGATCACCTCCCTAAAAATAACATCTTGGCCTCAGTTGTACTTCAGTCCCAGGCTCCAAAAAGCAGCAAAACCAGGTGGGTGATGCCAGGACCAGCTGCAATGACTAATGACCCCCCTGTCCTGCCACTCACCAATCAGTGGAGACCATGATCCTGAAAGGACACACCTGGAAAAGCTGATGACTATTCCATTGAGATCCTTCCCCAAGACCATCCCTAAACTCCCAGCCTTTAAAAACCTTCAAAACGCAGGTCCCCAGAATGCTCACTACCGGGAAAATGCCCGCAGCTTTCCTTTCTCCCTTTTCTTGCCTGACATCTCTTAAACTCTAAGCATCCCTTCTGACTTCTCAGTGAGCTGAAGCACCCCAGCCTAGGCTCTCGTGTTGCTTCTTCTGTCCTAAGCCCTTTCTTGTTTTACTGTCCTCAGCTTTAATAAACATACCCTCACAATCACCTGGACTCTGTCCTGAAGTCCTTCCTGAGCAAAGTCAAGAAGCCATACACTAGTGGCAGGCCCGAGGCAGACCCGTTCCTGACTAGTCCCCTTTCTGGTAACATCATCATCTGTCTTACTTGTCTATGGCCTCTCTTTCTCTCAGTTAGAATGTAAGATCTATGAAAGCAGGGATGTTGTCTATTTTGCTCACTGATGAATCATCCAGTTCTAGAACCACTCCTAACTGATCCCTAACTGGTTGTGGAAAGAATGGACAAATGAATGGGTGAATGGAACATTTTTGCTATTGTTTTTTAATAACATAGAGAAACATTAAAAAATGCTTTACATTAATAAAAATGTACTTCACCAGGAAAGTATAACATGATTGGTAAAACACAATATTTGGAGAAAACTTTTGAGAAACTAATTTAAGTCATTCTAAAGTTATACAGAGATCCATTGGCTATAAGAATGGTACAATAAAACACACAGCAATGAAAAATAATGAATTAGAACAATATACAGTGACCTGAAGATTTGTTCATAATATAATGTTAGATGGAAGACTTCAAAGTAACAAAATTAGAATCACTCCATCTTTTTTAAGTTTCAATGACTACATTTTAT
This sequence comes from Anoura caudifer, assembly GCA_004027475.1. NCBI lineage: Eukaryota > Metazoa > Chordata > Mammalia > Chiroptera > Phyllostomidae > Anoura > Anoura caudifer. The sequence goes on along the minus strand of PVKU01003668.1, from coordinate 105,594 downwards.
AAATATATGTTTTTTGACCATGAAGAAAATAACTTCAAAAGGATAGAATTAAAGTAGGAAATCTCAAACTTCAAATACCATATTTTTCAGACCATAAGACACACCTGGGTTTTAGAGGAAGATAGGGAAAAATTTTTGAAGCAAAAAATGTGGTAAAATATTTAATAACATAATATTTCACCAATGTAAATAACAGAACTCAACAGCAGCATTAATTAACCATTATTCCTCCCAAATTTGGGGAAAATAAAGTGTGTCTTATAGTCTGAAAAATACAGTATAAACCCCAATGCTGCTTATCTTATTGAAGTAATCATTTGTTATTTTCATAACTTTTTTATACAATAAGGTTTTTCAATGTGTTAATGTAAAAAAGTGTTTGAGCACAAAGCTTTTAATGGAATATGATGTAGGCATTGAAAAGCTTTTGGATTTATAAACAGTTAAGTCTTAAAATGCAAAATTAAATTATCAAATGCTTGAGACACACTTAGGAAAATAATTAACTAGATAAATTAAACAACCTTCATATTTTTCTTTCATTGCTTATGCAACTGAAAATATTTTCAAATAATTCAACTAAGTTTAGTGTATAAATACATCCAAGTTACAAAAGATTCAAAAAAAAATTTTTAATCTTCACCCAAGGATTTTCTTCCCCACCCCCCCCCCCCCCGCCCCGGTTTTAGAGAGACAGGAAGAGAGAGGGAGAGAGAGAAAAATATGGATGTGAGAGAGAAACATTGATCAGTTGCCTCCTGTACACACCCCGACAAGGGATCAAACCTGCAACCTAGGTATGGGACCTGACTGGAAATCAAGCTGGCAACCTTTTGGTGTGTACATGATGACACAGCCAGGGCAAGATCCAAAAACAAAATTTTTTTTGAAGAAGGAAATAAATTATCAAGGAATCATTTCCTGATTTTGTTCCTTGGAAGGATGATCCAACTGCTGGAATTATATTTATTTGGGGACTCTGTTAATTTGAGTGATATGGAGCTTTCCAAGTGTGATAGACAGTAAGTAGACTATATGACTAAACACAATAAATGGAGTATACTCAGGCATAGAAGCAGGCTTAAGAGAAGGACAGCACACACTATCTAGTACAGAATCTCAATTTCTTTAGCAACAAGGCAGTTACAGAATGCCAGGAGTATCTAACTATTTTTAACATTATTTTAAATATACATTTTTTGCCCTGGCTGATGTAGCTTAGTGGATTGAGTGCAGGCCTGTGAACCAAAGGACCGTGGTTCGATTCCCACTCAGGGCACATACCTGGGTTGCAGGCCAGTTCCCAGCAGGGGATGCACGAGAGGCAACCGTACATTGATATTTGTCTCCCTCTCTCCTTCCCTTCCCCTCTAAAGATAAATAAATAAAATCTTTAAATATACATTTTTTAAACTATAGTTTCAATCTTGAGATTTGCTTCAAATTCCATTCCAAGCAAATCAGATATTAAAGAAATTTAATTCAAAACAAATTGGAGATTCCTTTATATAATACATATTATATAAATATTTATGTATAAATATTTATTATACATATAAATAAGTGTATTTTCTTATACATAAAATATATAATACATATATGTTATATATGTATTATATTATAAAACTAAGTTTTTCATACTATGGAAAAAGTGAGTTTTCACACATGGTAAAAAATATTTGAATTAATAAAAGGTAATAAAAGTTCTTAGATATTTTATTTTAGCAATAATACTCAAAATTTTTATTAATTGTTCACAATACTACCATAGAAGGGATAAATAACATATGCCCTCACCAAGAACTATAGAAAAGTGTTCATACCAGTCTTATTCATAATAACCAAAAACTGGAACCAAATGCCATCAATAGAAGTCGTGGAATAGTTATACAATGAAACATTACTCAAGAATAAAAAGGAACTAATTCCTCATGCAACAATATGGATATATCTCAACTGATATTATATTGACAATAGACACAAGGCAGGAGGAAGTCAAACCCAAGGCATTCATATTGTATGATACCATTTATATGAAGTTCAAAAACAGATAAAACTAATCTGTGGTGACTAAGATCAGAAAATGGTTGTTTGAGGAGAGGAGATTATCTAAAAAACTGGAAAGGAGCACAAAGGAACTTTTGTGGAGTGATGAACATGTTCTGTATCTTGTTTGAGATGGTGGTTACATGAGTATATATAACTGATAAAAGCCATCAAATTGAAGTAAGATTGAAGATTTTAATTATGGCAAATTCAACTTTAAAAAATTATTGCACAAAGGGCTATTATTAGATACAGTTTGTGCCATAGTTGATTTAACCATGCCTTTAATGTTGGGCATTAGTTTTTTCCACTTTTTCACAATCATGAATTATAATACAATAAATATCTTTGTGCATATATTACATTGATCCACATAAAATTACCAATCTTCAATATTTCAATCTATAAAAATGACAAGTCCATATATTCCAACATAATACATTTTTAATATTTTGGATTATTCCCTTACATTAAATTTTCAGAGTTGAGAGATTTGAGCAAAATTTATTAACACAATACAATGTTGACACATATTGCAAAATGCTTTTCCTACCAGTTCAACAAACGTATACTTCCTAACCTTTTATGAAAAGTGTCTACTTGCACCTTAATATTTTTAATTCTTTATAATTTGATAGCCACTTACTCTCTTCCACAACCGTATGCAGTCTCTTCTATCTTACCAGCGCTTTGTAGCTCTCTTATATTCTTCTTCCATCATGTATGTGTGCACTTACGGGTGTATAAGAAAACTTCTGGAGGACAAGTACAATCTCTTTTTCCCTTATCTCCTAGCCTAGTGGCTGTGCATGTCATTCATTCATTCAAGGAACATCTATTGAGTTCACACAATAGACCAGTAACTGAAGTAGGTGCAACAGGCATTCAAAATGTTCACTGAACTTAACACCACTAGTTTTACATATCACTTTACTATCTCACTCAACATTCCTGCCCTGCGTTTTAAATTTCCAAATTAACACTTCTTCATTTCTATGGTGCACTAATCTGGAAACAAAAGCTCTGAAAGTTTAGCCTTTAAATGTTTTAAGTATGTCGGGTCCTTCCACTGGCCCTGTTAATAATTCCTTAAAATGCACCCGAGCGCCAGACTCTGGGGGACTTTAGAAAGGGATGGTAAAATTGAGGGCAGTCTGTGGTGAAGTGACTTTTCACCGAAGTCTAAAAGGGCGCCAGGGTCATAAATTTCTCTGTAAGGACACCAGTGTAATGAATATGCAAATCATGGCAGCAACAGCACATTGTAGTTCCGGGAGCGCTCGCAGCCCCAACCGGCTCCACCCCGGTGCCTAACTGAGGCGAGTCCCGCCTCACTCGCGGATTCTGAGAGAAACCCCTCCCCCTGCCCCGCCCCGCACCAGGAGCTCCGCCCGGCGGGCTGGAAAGGGCGGGCCGGCGCTGCTGCAATCTCCAGCCGTCGGATTCGGGACCGGGCCGCGCGTGACCGGCGCCGCGCGCAAACGCCATGAGCGCGCTCCCGGGCCAGTGACAGCCTCGGGGATGGATTGTGGCTCCGTCTCGGGAAAAGGGCCGAAGCACCTGCTGGACCGCCAGCGGCTTCTGCTCTTCTTACTCGCCGACCGCCACGGAAGCCCGGGCGACCCTGGCGTTCCGGCACGCCGCTGCCTGTCTGCATTCCCGGAAGGTCCAGGGGCGCTGGGCTCCCGAGCCCCAGGGGCCCGCGGCGCTTCTCGTGCCACCGCGCTGCTCCTGCTGGTGCTGGTGCCCTCCCCACGCCTGGCCGCTGCCGCCCAACGCCGACCACTAGGAGACTGGGAGCGCTCGCGCCCGGAAACCTCGGCTCCCCAAGCCGGTGGCGGTGGCGGTGGCGGTGGCGGCGGCGGCGGCGGCGGCGGCGGCGGCGCCGCACGAAGGGGCCAACTGGGCCCCGCCCTGGGCGTCGCTGGTGCAGCCCGCCCCCTCCACTTGTGCCAAGCCCGGGTGCCAGCCCTCGCTTCCTCAAGGAGAGGTAGGATCAGGCAGTCAGAGGAGAGGGGCCTCGCTTCGCGGGGCTGGGGCAGGGGGACGGGAAGGCCGGAAGACCCAGAGGTCCGGTCACTAGAGGTCACCAGGTTTCTTCTAGGGCGTGGGGACGAAAGTCTGTCTGGCCCCGCCCTTTTGGTCCGCAGTATCTTGGTCTTGGCCAGCTAACATGATCTGAATTATTCGGAATACCGTCATAAAGGTTTTGGCGCAAAATTGGAATAGGATATGGGGAGGGTGGCGCGAGCCGGGGCAGTGAGCTGGTGCACAAACAGGTTGCTGTTTTGCCGGTACTCACCTTGTCCCGACTCGGGTGAAGGGTGTGCAGGAGACTGGCAAGTTTGAGAAGTGGAACTCTGGGAAATGAAGGGATTGTTTCACAATTTAATATTAAACTCTAATGGATTTGTTAATTCATTCATTAAGCACTGGTGCCTACTCTGTGTCTGGCACATTAATAGATGTTTGGGACTTGTCAGTCAACAAAATGTTCGCTTTCTTGTTTCTTATAGCTTAATTCCAAGAAAAGAGGTAATATACATATATATTTAAATGGATAGATATAGATATAATTTTTGTATACATATACAGTTTATATGTGTATATATAATAGTTGTATGTACATAATCTAATAAATACTATAAGAAAAAATAGAGGTGGTAAGGGTTAGGCAGTGAGGTGGCCCTCCAGTTATGACTTTAATAGCGTCTTCAGAATAGATTTCATTGAGAAGGTGGCCTTTGACTAAATAGTTGAAGGGGGTGTGGACAGTCACTGCCCTACATGAAATTAAGGAAATCTAAACAGGCTCAATTTACTAGATAGCAAATTGTTGATAAAAAGGTAATCATTTTGAGTAATTATTAGCAAACTTGGCAAAAATATCACTTTGGGAGCATACTTTTCCATCAGTAACCACTCTACCACTCCAGTAGCTTTTTGCTTTTTTCTTTTTTTCTCAATGGAAACGGCGAATAAATGTGGACTGCATCTAAAATTTAAAAATACCTTTGGCTAGGGGAGAAACTGATTGGTAGAACAACATTGAACAAAGCTTTGCATATAGAAGGTGAGGAATGAGTAATGAGTGAACTTTGTTAGTGTCCTGCAGTACTTAACAAGTTAGAGATGGCTTTGAACTTTATTTCTGTACTTTGCCTTTTGGTACTGTTTTTTTTTTCAAGCTAGAAACTTGTGGTTTATTTTCTTCATAATTCAAGATTATGGTGCAAAGGGGAGAGGGTCCTTTTTTCCATCAGTTTTCTGACATTGTATCCACAAGATGATAATGTCGGATTAGTCTCAAATGATGTCATTCTTCACCAAGTGTGTATGGATTCATAAATATGGGGAAACACAGCCAGGACGGTTAAGGAATCATGTGTGCCCACTAACCATCAGCAAATGAGAGTTTTGTTCCTTTGTCTTCAGCCTAGTAGTTTGTTTAGCGCCAAAGGTTCTAAATAGGGCTACTTGGACTTAAGGATGTTACAAATAGGAAACTTGTACTTTATTTTACCGTGTATAATATGTTCCTGTGTATAGTGTGCACCCATGTTTTTTTTGCCTAGACTTTAAGGAAAAAAAACTTTCATTTTAATTTTTTAATTCAATTTTTGTATTTATATTTAGAGATGAAACCATGATATTTCAGAGTATTATTTTGCATACAGATATCATTATTGATATCTAGTTATACTTTTAATGCATAAACACAAATAAAAGAATTATAAATACTTCTATAGATACAGAATTAGTACTACCCATGTATAATGTGCATCCTTATTTTTCTCTCAAAAATGTGGGCAAAAAAGCATGCATTATACATAGCAAAATACAGTACTCGATTCCCTCTTCTGGTCAAGGCTAACTTTGGGCTTCTTTTGTGTGTGTTTTTAACATCCTTTTGGTATATTGAAAGTCCCCCAAAGGAGGATTTCCTATTACTCTATATTAATATAGCTCAGTTTATTTTCTTCCTGGTTATTAATAGGTATTTGTGGTTCTTGAGTCGCCTTTTGTTGTCAGAAGAAAGAAAAGTGAGTCAGAGGTGCTCTGAATGTCAGTATTGCTACATCCTTAGGCCCTTTGACAGAAGGCAAACTGGCATTCACCCTCTGTCAGCAGGGGTTGGAGGGCCAAGTGGGAAGTGGCCAGCCCTTTTCTCCACTTCTCAGATGACAGTATTTCTATGAAATAAGCTTGCAATTGAAAAATTCCAGTAATTTTTTTGTGAAAAAAATCTGCAGTATCTAAATTGGAATTTGTTCTTGCTTAGAAAGGAGTTGTGGTATTTTATTTTGTGTTTGTGGTATTTTGTTTTAAATCTCATAATGATTATTTTGTTACTAGAAAGAAGGAATGTGGGACTAGACTTAACCCGTCACTCTTCATAAGCCAGTTCTCTACTCAAAGATTTCAAGATTCCTAACCCATGGCACAGTCCAGCACAGTTCTAAGATGGGTGGGTGGCCTACGGAGAGCCCCTTGAAAGGTGCATGCATTCATTCATTCATTCGTTCACCCACAATGTTTCTAGAGCTAGGTCTATTCTGTGTCAGCAGACATGAAAGGTCTCTTCCCATGAAATTTTTGTTCCAGGACTGGAGCTAAAGAATGAAAGAAGAGGTAGTCATTTATGTGAAAAGGGAAGACCATGGGTAAAGAGCAACACTTGCTCCTGTGATTGTCGTGAGCATGGAATGAAATGTACCTCCCTTAGCACAGTATCTGTCACCTAATAATTGGTGATATTCTAATTATTTTTGCCATTGTTACTCTGTCTTCTGAACATGCTCCCAGGCCCCGTCTCCACACGTGGTGGACACTCAGCTGCTAGTACCTAGATGTTTTGGCTCTGCGCCCTAATCATAAGTGGCTGGGCAGAGTAGGGCCTCCCAGAGGTTAAGAGGCTGGCTGTGCCCGCTAACTGGCATTATGACCTTGGGCAAGTGTCTCAGTGTCTCTAAGACTTATTTTCTTTGTATGGAAAATGAGAGTCATAATAAGACCTACATCCCTCCCATAGAATTGAGCTGAGGGTCAAATGAGTTACAGCATGAACAGCCTTCAGCACAGTGCTGGGCGCATGGTAAGCACCTTTAGGTATTAACTGTTCGTGTTACTATTGATCCATGTGAGTACAGGTTATATGAGTGCCTGTTGTATGCCAGGCAGAGTTCTAAGTGCTGCAGGTACAGTAGTGAACAAAACCAGATATACCCTGACCACGCAGAGCTTAGATTCTGGGGAGAGAAGATGAACAATAAACAAGTAAATATAACACCTGATAAGGAGCAGTGCAATGAAGAGCATTAAAGCAGGGTGGGGTCTGCTGATACAGGTGATTAAGAAAAGGGGTAACATTGAGCTGTTCATCGAGTGTTTAGGGTTCTCCTTCCAGACCTTTGTGACTTGCTTTGGCCAATGAAATGTGACTACAAGTGAAAGGTGTCACTTTTGAGTGGAGCTGCCAAGCTACTGTGCGATTCTCCACATCCCTTTAAAAAAAAAATCGAATGAAAAAGAGGTACTCATTTATGAAAAAAGGGAAGACAATGTGTTAAGAGGACAAAGGAGCTGATCTCTGATTTTCTTTCTAGGCAGTCTCATCTTAGAAATCATACAATTGCATTTTTGTTTTTAATAATTTTTTGACTTCAGTATGCCAGGCCCTCTGCTAGATGCCAACAATACAAAAATGACTAAGATTGGCTCCTCTTGGGGATTATGGACTAATAGAGGATACAGATATGGAAATAACATAATAAGTTCTATGATAGAGCTATCTGTACTGGGCTGAGATAAAGGAGCAATAAAGGTGGCTCCCTGACCTGGGTGGAGTTGGCAGAGAGAGCCATAAATTGTATAACTATCACCAGAACATAATGAGTGTTTCGGAAGTTGTCAAATTAAATGAAGAGGGGTAAAGAAGATGCTTAAAATTTACCATTTGAAAAAGGGGAGCAAACCAAGATTAAGGACAGAATACCGAAGAATGAAAGTTCAGGAGACAAGAGAGCTTCGGTGGCTAGAAAGAAAGCTGAAAAGATAAGTGTGGGCCAAACTGGAACAGGTTCTATATGCCTTGCCAAGGACTTTATAATATAGGCTAATGGTACTTTGAATCTAAGGGCCATTTTTTAACCATTAAACACACATATACAGACAATAGTTGTTGCATTTTATATGTTGTCAGTCTACAGTGTATACTACAGAGTGACTGTTGGATCTCTTGATAGTACTGTGACCACAGCAACCCTGTTCTTTCCTGTAGCTAGTAAGTTGAGAACTACTGCTCTAGGCTTACAGGGAAGAATCAGATCTGTGGGGGCCTGTCCATGTCATGGTTTTGCTTTGCAGTTTCTCTAAGAGGGTGTAGGGATTGAGAGTAGGAATTGGTAAGCTGAAGTATCTTTCTGGTCATTTAGGAGTCCTGCTGAGCACACCTTTGAACTTTGAGTTAGTAGATGGCTGTTACCTCTTCTACCACTCTTGTACAACACCTGGCATCATTGAAAAGTAAGGACAAATATGTAGCAAAATTTTCACATAACTATGTTTGTTACATTTAAATGAAAGGTTTTAATTTCATGTTGTCCATCTCTTTTTTCCCCTTTGCTATCAAAATGTCTTTTTTTTTTTAGTATGACTATAATAATAAGGAGCTATTATGTTTAAAAGTCCTTTCTTGGCTAAATTACAAATTGATACTACAATTGTTCCATTTTTTTAAAAAACTAGTATTGTGGTTCATGAAATACAAAAGCCAGGAAACCATTACTATGCTACCTCCATCAAATGAGAACCTTGAAATAAGTTTACAAAATGAGTTGGATCTGTGGCAAAGAGCATAGAAATTCATAAAAATGGTAATATACAAATTAAACTCATCTCCCTAAAAATAGGCTTTTGCAAAGACATCACAACGGAAAAAAATGACAGATCAATCTCTTGTAAATAAGGACACGAGAGCCCTCTAGAAAATACCGGCAAACCAAATCTTGAAATATATAAAAATGACTATACACCATGACCAGATAGGACTTTGTCCCAGGAATGCCAGGTTCATTTAACATCTGAAAATCAGTTTATGTAATGCACCATACTAACAAAATAAAAGAAACCACATGATCATCTCAAGAGACAAAGAAAAGGAATTTGACAAAATTCAACACCCCTTCATGATCTAAAGCGTGCACATACACACACACATTTGGCAAATTAGGAATTAGAAGGTAACTGCCTCAACTGATAAAGGGCATCTGCGAAAAAAAACTCAGCTAATATACTTAATGGGAAGAGATAGTGTGCTTTCCCTCTAACACAGCAGTCCCCAGCCTTTTGAGGGACAGGGACCTGTTTCATGGAAGACAATCTTTCATGGACCAGTATGTGTGGGGGGAATGATTTTGGGATGAGTCAAGTTCATTACGTTCAAGCTCACCTCCTGCTGTGCAGCCCAGTTTCTAACAGGTCCACCAGTAGTGCCCCTTGGCCCAGAGGTTGGAGACCCCTGCTCTAATGTCAGGATTAAGGGGTGTCTGCTCTCATCTTTCCATTCAACACTGTACTACAAATTCGAATCAAGGCAGCTAATTAGGCAAGAAAATGAAAAAGCATCCAGATTGTAAAGAAATAAGTAAAACCACCACTGTTCACAGATGACAACCTTGTACTTAGAAAATTCTAGGGAATTCACTAAAAAACTATTGGAGCTAATAAACAAGTTCAACAGGATACAAGATTAATATCCTAAATATATATTTAAAATACATAAAAATAAGTTCTATTTCTATACACTAGCAATGAACAATCTGAAAAATTAAATAATAATTCCCTTTACAGTAGCATAACAAAAGAATACTTAGGGGTAAATTTAACATAATAGCATAAAATTTATACTCTGAAACCTATATAACATTATTAGATAAAGACCTAGATAAAGGGAAAGACATCCCATGTTCATGGGTTGGAAGACCTTAATATTGTTAAAATGTTTAGGGTCAGAAATTGAAAAACTGACCCTAAAATTCATATGGAAATGCAAGGGACTGAAAATAGCCAAAAACAATCCAGAAAAAGAAAAGAGTCACAGTACTCACTTCCTGATGTCAAAACTTACTGCATAGTAATCAAGAAAACGTGGCACCAGCATAAGAACAGGCATGTAGATCAGTGGAATAGAATGGAAGACCCAGAGATAAACCCTTACATTACAGTCCATTAATTTTTGACAAGAGTCACAAGGCAATTTAAGGGAGAAAATAGTTTTGGGACAACTGGACATCCACATTATTCAAAAAAATGAAGTTGAACTTCCATCTCACCATATGTACAAAAATTAACTCACATGGATCAAGGATCTAAATATAAGAGCTAAAATTGTAAAATAATTAGAGGAAAACATAGGTATAAATCTTTGTGTACTTGTGTTAGCCAGTAATTTTTTAAATATGACACCAAAAGCACAGGAACAATAAAAAAATGAGCTTCATTATAATTAAAAACTTTTGTGCTTAAAAAGGTGCTGTTGAGAAAATGGAAGACAACTCACAGAATATTTGAAATCATACCTACTGGTATATTATAGAACTTGTATCTAAAATATATGAAGTCTTACAACTCAGCAATAAAAAGATAACCCAATTTTTTTTATGTAGGCAAAGGGTCTGAATAGATATGTCTCCAAAGCAGATATACACATGTCCAATAAGCACATGGAAAGGTACAAAACATCATTAGCCATCAGGGAAACGCACGTCAAAACCACCATGAGATACCACTCTACGCCTGGAAGGTGATTATAATAAAACAGATAAAACGAGTGTTGAGGATATGGAGAAACTGGAACGCTTGTACACTGCTGTTGGGAATGTCAAATGGCGCGGCCACTTTGGAAAGCAGTCTGACATAACCTCGTAAGGTTAAACATGAAGTTACCCTATGGTTCAGCAGTTCCACTCCTACGTCTGTACCCAAGAGAATTGAAAGCACGTTTATACAAAAGCTGGTACACAATTTTTATAGCAGCATTATTCATAATAGCCAAGAAGGAAACAACTTCAGTGTCCTTTAACTAATGAACTGGTTAAGTAAAATTGGTATTTTTGTACAATGGAATAGTATTTGGCAATAAAAAGAAGTGACATACCACACATACTACAAGGTGAATGAATCTTGAAAACATCATGCTAGCTGAAAGAAACCAGTTATAGAATACCACATAGCTTATCTTCTATTCATTCGCCATGTCCAGAGTAGGCAAATCCACAGAGACAGGAAGTAGATCAGTAGTTGCCTGGGAGTGGAGGCCTGGGCAGTTTGGTTGGTTTCTTTGGCGGACAATGACAGCGTTCTAAAGTTGATTGTCGGGATGCTTGCACAACTCTGTAAATATACTAAAAACAATCAAATTGTACACAGGGAATGGGTGAGTTGTATAGTATGTGAATTAGAGCTCAGTAAAGCTGTTGTTTAAAAAAAAAAAAAAACAGGCTTTTGAGGTATGCCTAATTTGTTCATGTTGCTGGGTTGCTTTGGTTTACCATTCGGTCCCGTTTTGAACATGATTGTCCTTTCCATTCTAGAGCTAAGCCTCTCTGCTGGGCGCCCGCAGCTGGAGCACAGACACCGAGATTTCACCTCTTCTGGGAGTAAGAAGCTCTACTTTGACACCCATGCCTTAGTGTGTTTACTGGAAGAAAATGGTAATCCCTTCTCTTTGGTCACTCAGTGCCCTAGGACAGCACCGTGAATTATTACTTCTCTTACGATTTCATCTAATTTCTCATATTTCTCTTTGACTTTTAAGTCTGTAGGTAGTCTTTTGGTCAGTCTCCATTTTTGAGTCCTCCTTTCTTGTTGAAGGACATTTTTGCTTCATCAGTACAATAGAGATTTTTCTTGCACATTTTGTCCAAGTGAAGTGTATTCTTTTAACATCACTCTAGAAATAGTGTTAAAGATAAAAATCTAGGCACAAGTCAACAAAACTCAGGAGTGGTTCTTACTGTCTGAAGCACAGAAGTGATAGTTTTATTACTGTGCATTTTGTGTGCTTTTACAATTTTTATAAAATTAAAATGTTGCTGAGCAGCAATTATTGATAATATCATGTCATTGTGTTCTCTTTAAGAAATATTCAGACTAACATTTTCTCTTTCTGCTATTGCGTCCATTAATATAAAATACTGCTCTGGCCATGGCTGGTGTGGCTCAGTGGTTGAGTGCTGTCCTGCAAAGCAAAGGGTCTCTGGTTTGATTCCCAGTCTAGGGCACATGCCTCGGTTGTGGGCCAGGTTCCCAGTAGGGGGCCCATGAGAGACAACCACACATTGGTGTTTCTCTCCCTTTCTCCCTCTTTTCCTTCTCTCTAAAAATAAAAATCTTTTTTTAAAAAACAGATTGCTCTGACACATATGACATGTGTTGAAAGCACACTTTATATATAGAGAACATTCTCATATTTCATCTTATCTAGACAAATATACCAATTATAATTCCCTGTACTGTGACACATCTCAAAACCAGAATCTCATATATCATAGATTATTCCTTGGAAATAAATATATTTGTGTTTTTACTTTATTGTATAGTTATTTATCCAGTTGTATATGATCATATCTGAAAAGCTACCCTCTGTAGATGTACTAAACATGCCCAGATCAAGGTGATGGAGTGAATTCCGTGCCCCTGTGGGGGTTAGAAGCTCTGGGTTCAAGCCACGCTGGGGCCTAGCCTCGGCAGTCCTTTCATCCTCAGTGTCTGTTTCCTCATTGGTGGCATGGGCATGCTAAGAATTCCAAAAGGCTTTTTGAATATTAAATTAAATAATGTTATTGTCATTATTTAATGACAATAAAACTGTCAAGTGCTGTATGTTTTTTACAAGTTTTCTTGTCAAACTTGAATTAGCAGGCCCTTTTCACCAAAAACTTCTTTTATTGCCCCCCTCAAAAAAGTGGAAGTGAGAAGAGGGCCATCTAAAATATCTTGATAAATTAGCAGGAGTCTTGCTACATTTTTTTTCTTCTTGGTGAGCCTGTGTGTTTGTATTCAAAGTAGAAATATTAGAGACAACGGGGGCATATCAACATCCACTAGGTGTTTGATGATATTAGGCAGCATCATTAGTTTTTTTAAGTGTAACATTGGCAAGTAGCTGCAGTGGACTCTAGATGGCCACCAATCCTGCCTCCTAACAAGGGAGTTTATTTTTATTTTTCCCCTTAAAAAATGCTTTTATTTATACAAATAAAAAAATGTATATTTTTAAAATATGATGTTTTTGTGTATATACTTTCTACTTTTCTTGATTTCAAACCTTGAACTATGCATGAATGTTTGCATTTTTGAAGACAGTGCTGTGAGGACCCCCCTGGAGTGTGTGTAGGGTGTGAAGGTGCTGACATCAGTGATGGACATGTAAGTTGTCCGGGTTCGGGTGAGGCCAGACAACTTCCCCTTCGAGGAATATTCCCTCCTTTATCCTTTTTTTCTTCAGTTATGTCTCCTGATTAATGAAACTCCCTCTATGTCCACAATCTCACTGATCCGAATGTGTTTTGTTCTCACACTCCTACAAAAGAATGATTTGTTTCTGGTCCCTCAGCAGGTTTGCAGGCTTCTGCTTTTCCTTGTCCCCTTTCACCTTCCACAGGTGCTTGTTTAATTTTAAGGCTTTGGAGTTTATTTTATTACCAGCATAAGTTCCTTTCCGGTCTCTATTTTTCTTTTCTCTATAATTGCCAAATCTCATTATGTTTAACTGTGAACTTTTCTTAATTTTTTAAAAATTGCAAAAGACAAACATTTTTAAAAAATTAGGAAGATGAAGAAAAAACATGCAAAACTATTCTGAATCCTAATATCTGAGGGCTACACATGTTACCATTTTGGCAGACAACCTTTTGAGTGATTTTTCTAGGTGTGCATTAAAGGACTTTGAATGAAGTGAAGGGAGTAGGTCTTTGAAGGTTTTTTTTTTGTCATCTTTAAAACTGTGCCTCTTTTTGAAAAAATTATACTCTCATGCTTAATCTCATCACCTATATATAACTTTATTCAAACAAACGTGCCATTAATTACAAGAATCATAGATTCTTCTGAAATTCTTATAGATGGACATATTTAATAGAAAGAATTACTTTCCAGGGACTTGGTTTTAAGCATTTTATTAGAATTTCCAATATGAAATATAAATTACTGTCTAAAATTGTTAAAAATAGCAATACTGCCAAATTGAATCTTTATACAGTTCAATTCAGTATCATTTATTGAGTATCAAACAATACATTTTCTTCCTGTGTGGGCCTACATCGTTATTGACTAGAGAATTGTGGAAGACAACCAAAAGAACTGATTTTAACATTGTCTTTGAACATTAAATTAACTAGCAATGAAATCACTATTTCCATATTCAATAATTTAACTGATTTATGCTGGATATAAAATAAGTGAACTTTTCTACTTAATTATTTTTTGCTAATATATATATTTTCTAATGGAGGAAGTCACATCCATTAAAGAAAATAAAAATTTCCTAGAATCTTTGTTAAACCACTAAAGTGGTAAATTGTATCTGTAATATTGAGTCTTGCTTTTTTCCACCTGGCCTTGCATGGCAGGCATCCCCTATGTTATTAGACATTCTCTGAAAACATGATTTTGGACAGCTAGGAAAGACATTATAGAGCAGTTAGCCCAAGTGCTCGTTTTGCAAGAAGAAACAGACTCAAATGTGGCATACTTGTCCAGAGTGACAGGCACATGGTAGCTTGTGACTAGTCTCCTCGTCCTCCTACCACAGGCTTTCACCTGCTTCAGAATCCAGACTTTCACTTCAGTGTGTAAGTTTGTGTTTTCTCCCTCTCTGTGAAGGATTTTTTTTTTCTTGACAGCTAGAATCTCCTGAGTGTAATCGTCTGTGTGTGTTTGCTTAGGGTTTACTACTCAACAAGCAGAAATCATTGTATCTTCCTTGGTCAAGATCACGGAGGCTAACATGGATATCATCTACAAAGACATGGTCACCAAGATGCAACAGGTGAGCTTTGTCAGGGCACTTTTGCAAATTTGAAATCTAAAGGGAGGGTGCCATTTGTAATATGTATTTTTGGATAACTTTCTGTTGAAAAGCGTGTGGAAATTTTAACCATAGTTGACAGGCAAATTATTACAATGCATAAAAAGTATTTATTCAAAGCTACTTAGTGAACTCTTGTAGAATCATTATGCTTGTAAACTCACTGTGCTTAAAAACCGACGGTTCAGCCCTCCATATCTGAGCGAATGGGGAGGTAGCCAGAGTTACAGCGGTGTGCTTTCGAGCCACTGGTCCTCAGACTGCCACCCTTTTAGCTGTGATTCAGTTCATGGTGATACTGGACTTGAGGCTTTATTCTTTTCCTTTTCTCGTTTTGGAATAGAGGGCGACCTTGCTGAACCTCTTTTCTTGTGTCCACGTTGTTCTAGTTTCTCATTAAGATGATCCCAGGTAGAAACCATAGGAGGAGTACTTTCTAGACTAGACTAGGTTATATGTTTTGTTTTTCTTTTCCTAGGAGATCACTCTTCAGCAAATAATGTCTCAGATTGCTAGTGTGAAAAAAGATATGATTATTTTGGAGAAGAGCGAGTTTTCAGCCCTCAGAGCAGAAAATGAGGTAAAACTAAACAGTCACTTATAAAATGCTTTATATCTGGACATTGGGATATAATATTCATACACAGAAGTACACAAGTAAATGTACATCTCGATAAATCTTCACAAAGTGTACACCACCAGTCAGACCAAGTCCTGCGCCTGCCCCTCCTAGTCACTCCCACAGAGAAAACCACTATCTTGGGTTATAGCACCACTGACTAGTTTGCCTATTCTAGAACTTCACCAGACGGGACCATACAGTGTGGCTTGTAACAGTAGGTCATGCTTTTCCATCGCCTGTGGTGTTATATGAACGTGCCCCATTATTCTGCTGTGATGTATATTAGAATTGTTCCTAGTGTTTGGTTATTGTGAAGAAATTCTGCTGTAAAATATCCCTTAGTTTCTTAAAGTGTGACGTATGGGATCAGTGTTTACATAAATGCTGTCTTTGATCATCCTTGTGGTTTCAGTCCTGTTACAGTTCCATAAAGGAAGTTCATTTATTACCTGTTTATATTAGTCTTAGTCTTGCAAGAAACCTTCTAGCAAAGATTTCTCTTTGCTAAAATTAACTGCTCGAGGGCATTTAGTTAAAAGAAAAATTAAAGGAGATATTAGAGAAAGCAAGGTCTCTGAAGGCAAATGTGTATGTAAAAAAAATTGTACCATGCTGGTGCTCAGTTGAGGTAGTACTCTGAAAGTAGTCAGCTTTGTGTTGACTGTGGGAAGAACTTTTGCGTAAATACATGTTCAAATATTTGTTTGTTACCAAGTTTTATATTTTTCTTCCAACCTTCTAAACATGTCCTTGACTTGGTTCTTTTTAATGTGTTTTTAGAAAGTAAAACTTGAACTACTTCGGTTAAAACAACAAGTGATGGTAAGATCCTCATTCCTGTTTGCTTGCTTGTTTACAATTATGTGAGTTTAATAAATATAATGTCAGAAATACTTTGTTCTTAAACACTTAATTCTATGTTAAATATTTGTGTAATATGTCTCAAAAGTACACATTGGAAGATTTAGCTAAGAACACAGCCAATGAATAAATTATTGATGTCTATAACCAAATTCATTAAGAAAATTATGTTCTAGGAGGAATTAGATTATTGTTAAATAAAAAATTCTTTAAAGTAGCCACATGGAACCCTATATTTTCTTAGAAGAGACTGTCTTTAGAGAATTACATATGTTTTTAAAATGCTCACTGTACCAATTGTTTGATTTTTTAAAATATTTTTTAATTTTTTTTTTTTAGAACAAGGGGCAGGGAGGGAGAATGAGGGACAGAAGCATCTATATAAGAGAGAAACAACGATTGGTTGTCTCTCATATGTGCCCCAACCAGGGACTGAATCTGCAACCTAGGCACGTGCACTGACCGGGAATCGAACTTATAACCTTTCAGGTTTATGGGATGATGCTCCAACTAAGCAACACTGGCCAGGGCAGTTTGATTTTCTTTTTTTTTTTAAGTGGCAGGGGCATTGGTGTGAAAGAAGAGATTTTGATGAGTGTCAGGAAGAAGGCTTTATCTAAATAAGAATGTAATATTTTACTTCTTTGAGTCCATCTCTGCTTTCCAAAGTTGTCCAAGAACCAGCTTTAATCATAAATTCCACAAGGATATTATCTTGGGAATCTTGAAGCTAAAAGCAACAGTAACCAATTCTGCTAATTTAAGCATAAAAGTGGATTCTTTGTACATATAACCAAGAAATCCCAAAACGGGGCTGTCTCTGGACATGGATGGATAGGCCCGGGTCTCCCCAGACACCAGTTCCCAGCTCTGGGAGCTCCCGTCCTGCCTCTTCCCTGGAGGGGCTCTTAGGCTGGAAGCTTTCTCAGGTTCACATCCTCAGCAGGTCTGGATTTCTTAATCTGGATTTCTTTCTTTCTTTCTTTGTTGTTTGCCCTCCTACTAGGATGAAGTGGTCAAAGTCCGAACAGATTCCAAATTAGACTTCAATCTAGAAAAGAGCAGAGTAAAAGAATTGGTATGTTCCTTTATTAACATAGAGTATGAATTAAATTCTTTGCTGGATGGAATGCTTGGTCAAGTCTAAGTTTATATACAATTCACAAGTACTGCTAAATACTTAACCTGTATATGGTTGTTAGACACAGTTTTTTTGTAATTTTAATTATATTTTAGATTAACACTTAAATTTGATGCTTTCAAAAGTATAATTAAAGTTAAAGTCTTGGTCAAATAAGTTTGAGTCTTTTTTTGTTTCAGAGATACTAAATTATATATCACTTAGACATTAATAAAGAAATTAAACTCAATATTGATCTATTTCCTGCTGATTTAAACCTCTACAGGTCCTGATTTTACAAAAGTTTAAGTTGATTATTTGACTTGAATAATATTACATTATTAATATGAAATAACATTAAATTCTATACTGAAATTCAAGATTTTAAAAATATTTCCATATTGTCTTCTTGTTAAAATGAGAAATGTTAATGACTTTACTGCATTGTTTTAAAATGTAAATTCTAAATGATGAAATTACATTAAATTGAAACTTTTAATTAGAAGTAGTGCTGTACATTTGTTACCAAAAAGATCTCACAAAATGTAGGCTGCAAATTAAGCTGAAGCAGATGTCCCCCCGTGCGATGACTTGCGGGTCATGCACAGGAAGCACAGCTCTGCTCCCCTTGCTTTTCCAAAGACGATGCATGGAAATACAATCGCTTCCCCTCAGAGCTTCCACAGTAACATTCTTTTAAACATTGAGTTGTAATTGACATATGTTAGTTTCAGGTGTACAACATAATGATCTGGTATTTGTACATACTACAGAATGAATGCCACAATAAGTTCAATTAATATCCATCACTATATTGCATAGTTAAGAATTTTTTCTTATGATGAGAACTTTAAATATTTATTCTCTTAGCAACTTTCTAATATACAGTACAATATTATTATCTATAGTTGCCATGTGGGACATTACATTCCCAGGACTTACTTATTTTTTAACTGCAAATTTGTACCTTTTGACCATCCTCCGTGCTTTGCCTCTGGCAACTGGCAACCTATTTTCAGTATCTGTGAGCTCCTGGAGTTTTTTGGGTTTTTTAGAGTCTACATACAAGTGAGATCATACAGCATTTGTCTCTCTGTCCGATTTATTTCACTCCACATAATGCTCCCAAGGTTCATCCATGTTGTCACAATGGCAATATTCCCGTCTTTTTTATGGCAGAATAAAAAAGAGGTATACCCTATACAAGGACATATCTCAGATTCTCTTGAGCCATTCATCCACCGGTGGGCTCTTCTGTGGTGGACTCTGGTTGCGCCCATGCCCGGGCTGCTGTGAATGTGGGGCTTGATACGTTGTGTTTTAATCTTCATGTGCTGAGCTGCCTCTGATTTTAACCCATCTATCTTCTTCTTCCTCGGGCTTTATTTGAATTTGATAACATTCAGCAGATGCCTTTTTTATTCTTGGCATAATGTGGAATAGGGCCTATAAAGCATTTTTCAGTAACACAGAAGTAGATACACATGCAGAAACTGAATGCTCACAATTGTTCATTGTTTTCTCATTTTTCACAATTTGCTTTTAACCAAAATGTGCTACAACGGTAAATGAAACTAATATTCAAACTCAGACAAGTACTTCACTATACTTTGGAACTGCCTCTGGGTTTCAAGAGTTAAGCTGAGCTTTGTTATACCAAATAATTATTATGTTCATGTAACCTCTCTTTCTAATCTTAAAACACTTCAACCATGAAGATCAAATCCCTTAGTATCACTAAAATATTTAGTGATCACTACTAGCCTGTGACTACTATTGTATCTAGAAGAGGAGAAACTCCCTTAGCTACCTTTGTCTTGGTTTGGGAACTTAACAAAAATTCTGAATGCCCTTGACTTAAGCAGATGCCTATAGTTTGTTAACCATGCTAGGAGGAAATACCGAGGTTAGAAGTATGGGATATGAGCCTGGATTAAAGCCAGTGAATTTATGTGATTTACTGCCCTAGCTGAGAAGTTGTTCTTGGTAATATCAAACTTACTCTGAAGTGCAGGAAAGAAGCATATTATTACTCATCTAGCATGTAACCTCTTTTAAAAATCATGGCAATATTAGGATGTGGGCTTTTCATTTCTCTTGCGTCTGAGTCAGTATTGATTTACTGATGGCCAGAATTGGAAGGTGTGAAGAAAACGCAGTTCCCCTCTGCCCTCTGGTGGTGATCTGATGCACAGTCCTCTCCTCATCTAAAGCCCTGTCATTTAAAGACTGAGATGAGCAAGCATTCTTTGGCCCTGTGACTAGGACCAAGGCTGGGGTTTGGGGGCTTTTTCTTCTTCTTTTTTTAAATTTACAAGTGGTGCTCTTTTTATACTCTACTCCTGGTAGACCCAAGGGAAATTTTTGCAGCTATAAAGTTTCTAGATATTTCAAAGCATTAATTATTTTCTCCTGTAACAATTTAGTGAAAAAAATTTAATTTTTCTCTTACATTATAGATTTGAATTTGTTCAACTAAATCCTAATGCCCATTACTGAGGAGACATGTCTGATTTTGGTCTCAATGTCTACAAAATTGCACCAGTCTTTGCACAGAAATTATAGTAAACCATTTTAATTCTGTGTGAACTAGTTCCTTTAGTAACACTGGGTTGTGACTGTGCCGAGGTGGGTTTGTTTGTTTGTTTTGAATTAAATGTGATGAAATAGTATATTTCTTGCATTTACATTGTTTTATGGTCACAAGACAGCATCCATGTCACAGAATATTTTTCAAACTCTTTCCCCCCCCCACTTCCTTTCCTATCTTTTGTCTAAGCCTCAAGTTTTGTTTGTAATTGTGATGGGATAGCTACTAAATGGAATTGTTTCCCACTTTTTCAGCTCTTTGCTGTCAAAGTCAAAAGGGGGATGACTCAGCATCCATCTAAATTGGACCCAGAGAATGCTGAATAGTGGGAGGGGCCTAGAGACAACGCAGGAAGAGATGAAAAGAGAAAAACATAGCAGAGAAAAAGGGGAAGGGTGACAAAAGGGAATCCGGTACTGGAGCAATGAGTGAATATAAATAAGAAGCCTCAAAACAACAGACCTAAGGAGAGGGACAAGCAGGCTACTCTATTCTGGAGGCAATTTCCAGTGTCACATATTCTTGGAAGTAGTGAGACCAGAGTGTTTAAGACCCTAGAGGAGGAGGAGAAAGAGAAAGAAACCAGAATTTGACCTTTGTGACTTGTTTGTTTTCAGTATTCATTAAATGAAAGGAAGCTGCTGGAAATGAGGACAGAAATGGTGGCATTGGTAAGAAATGAGACCGACTTTTCTCGGTCATTTTATTCATCTCTGCTTCATCCCATGCATGGTTACTGGTATTTGTAATGATGCGTTATAGGAAAATATATGCAGGCTTGGTATCATAGGTTTTTTTAAATTGTAGTAAGATAAACCTAAATGTTACCATTTAACCATTTTTAAGTGTGTGGTTTAGTGTCCTTAAGTATGTCCACAGGAACATACAGCCATCACTGGTAAACAGCAACTCCCCATCTCCTTCCCCCGAGCCCCAGCACCCTCCACTCTTTCTGTCTGTGAATTTGGCTACTCTGGGTAACGCATGTGAGTGGCATCATACACTGTTTAAGCTTTTGTGACTGGCTTATTTCACTTAGCATGATGTCCTCAAGTTGCATCTATGTTGTAGCCTGTGTCAGGATCTCCTTCCTTTCTAAAGCTGAACAATATTCAGCTGTATGGATATGCCCCATTTTGACTGCCCTGTTGCTGGACAGTTGGGGTGCTTCCTCTGGTGGCTGTTAGGGATGACGGTGCTGTGAACACGGGATATAAATGTCGGTTGGGGTCCTTGTTTTTTGAGTATGTGCATATATGCCTGGAAGTGGAGTATCATAGGATTTTTTCATACTTAACCAAATACTTGATTATTTTAATAAAAGTTAAAATCTCAGTGATTGAAGAATAATAAGGAATAGACATAGTTTTTTTTATTACATTTTAACTTATGACATGCATTTACATCTTTTCCATCCTGTAATACCTGGGACCTCTGGAACCTGAGAGACTTCTATGAGAGAATATTGGAATATTCCTCTGGAATACTCTTCCATTCATCCAGGCATTTATTTTCTTATTCATTACCTGAATTGTTAGTCATAGGGAACTACCTACTTGGCCTAGAATTTTTAGTGAAGCATCTCCAGTGCTTGAATGCATTAATGAAATACAACAATCCCTTTATAACACCAGCCAAACTGACCACCCTTTGGGAGTAATTATGTATCTAATGTAACTCTATTGTATTTGGGAAAGAACACAAATAGGCCTTTGGTATAGCCAAGCCTCATAGCAAAACACTCGGTGTTTGAACTATAAAAGAAGAAAACTTTTAAAAATGTGAATGGAAGTTGTGTCAAAGCAAGCACTATTGCTTTTAGATTATCCAAGATTCTGCTCGCTTTTTAAAAGCGTACGTGTATACCTTTCATTAAGAGGCGGATAGGACACATTTATTGCCATTGAGAACAGATTAGCTTCATTATGTTAATCTTACTTGTACAGCAGTCTATAAGGTACCAAAGCTTTTTTCACATAGATTATCACATCTGATTCTCTAAACAGCCTGTGTGGAGGCCGGGCTAACGGTATTTTCTTTCCCTTTTTTCAAACAGAAGGAAACAGGCCTACATTTATTAAAGGCCCTGACCAATGTAACATAGCATGAGGATGGTAGAACTGAGAGTAAAGCCCAAGTGTCCTTAATCTGACCCAGGTCCCCCGACTGTACCTATTGGACAGGAACTCTCAGGATGGATGGCAGAAGAGATGATATATCTCAAGTAGTGTAATACTGTGTCTCTTTGGTTTAAAAGCACGCCCAGCAGGACCGGGCCGTCACCCAGACGGACAGGAAGATCGACACTGAGGTTGCCGGCCTCAAAACCATGCTCGAATCGCACAAGCTTGATAATATTAAATATTTAGCAGGTAAGCTGTCCTGTATGTAGGTAGTTAAAACAGGCTGAAAATCAAATAAAATCTATAAAATAAGTTATTTCATTGTGTTTCATTGATTCCAACACATTTTTTCATATTTTAATATCTTTGAAATTGGCAAGTATCTTATACTTCTCAATAGAGTATCATACTATAATTGGCAATATTTTTCTTAGAAGTAAATAAAATGATGCACTTTATAGTCAATGGAATCTTAAGTTTATTAAGATACTAATCTCTGAACTATGGTTATTTAAAAAAAAATTTTAATGAAATTCAAGATACAGAATATTTTACAGAGTTGTGATCTTTCTGCCCATAAAGAGTTACTCGCAATTTTTGAGCCAAAAGAGGGAATAAAAATTCATGTACCAAAAAAAAAAAAAAGCCATTATTTTAACTCAGATTTAATATTTTGGAGTTAATCAATGTTTTAAAGTTATAACAGTATGTAGAAGTGACATTTTGCTCACAAGCTAAAGGGTGTGTCCCTGTACAGCACACACACACACACTTTATGACCGCAGACTGTCTGTGATTCTGAGCTTCCGCTGAAAAGTTTTCTTGACTCCTGGATACATTTGTACTTCAGAGATGACGACTTCAAGCTGTGGGTTTGTTTTTACTTTTGTTTTTGTTTTTTTATGGGCAGATGTTTCATGAAATGTGGCAAGTCAGTGAACAAGTTTCTTAGTGTTTCCCCCAACCCCGGGGGGATAGGTGAATAAGTGTCTCTATTTTTTCTTAATAAAAAGGTGTTCTCTCAAGTAACTTTATAACTAATACTGCATTCAACTATTTTTTTCTTACAGGGTCTGTATTTACCTGCCTAACAGTAGCTCTGGGATTTTATCGCCTGTGGATATAATAAAGTGTCTATTTAAAGAGATTTCTATTGTTTTGCCTTAAGAATACCAGATTGTTGTGCTTTTTCCCTCCCGTTTCAACTTTTACCCCTAATTTTCATTTAATGCATATTATATATTCTATATAAATTATGGACGTATAACCAAGGCAAAGTAATCAGGAATTTCAAAATTGCTCCTTTGTCCTTACTGTTTGGTTGACTTCATAATGCTGAGTGGTGGTGGACAAGGCATGGAAGACTCCACCAGCTGGATCAGTGAACTTGGCCTAACCTGGGAGACTTGCCAACAGTGTTTGTATAACTCTACAGTTTTAAATGTTTTGTCACATAGAGGATTCGGGGTGATATTTTGAAAGGCACTTTGGCTTTACTAAGTGCTGAAGAATTGCTGAAACTAAACCAGGAGCACCAGATCCTCTGTACCTACTACCCCAGCCCCTGACATCAGTCAGCCTCTGTGTGAGAGTGCTGTATCAGCTCTAGCTGGTTCACATGTTAATAGTACAGACGTACTTTACATCCAAAGGAGGTTTTTCTCTTTTAATTTCCATTGTCTACATAAGTTACTGTTGTGGTTATTTTTTATGTGCCTTCCAGCTAGAAAATCTTGTTGCCTAATGAAGTGTTGTAATTGTAATAGGGACTCTTGTGCCTCTAGGTTTCTCTTCCTCCCTCCCTCTCACTCCATCATTCTTCCTTTCCTTCATAGTTTGAGCTATAATATACTCCACTTGTGGCATTGCCTGCATAGAAAACTTGCTATTTCTCAGTGTGGATGGCCACTTCAGTTTGTAGGATGGGGTGTACTTCCTTCTGGTCTTCTGCTCTTTATAGAAGGGAGGCAGTCTGTTTTCCTTCTGTAGCAACATCCAGATACTTAGATAATATATGCACTTTTTAGAAATGTCTTTAATGAATGTGCCTTTGCGCATTACAAGCTCAGATGGTACACTTTCAAAATCAGAGAACTGTCAGGCCAGGTATCATCTGAATTTAGGTTGATTCTTGGCTGTTACAGATATTCTCATTCTTACCTTCTATATTTAAAACAAATAAATTCCTACATACAACTGGGGTTACTTTGGAAAAGCACCTTCTCATCTTATTTAAATGGCTGGCAGGTAGGAGAAAATGAGCATTTTAGAAAAGATGACATTGATAGGACCTTTTCCGTCTTTCTCCACTCGCACACATCCGAACATCATCTGGTACAGTGGAGAAACCGCGCAGGGGCTTCCTGACCAGGCTGGTGGACTGAACCCACAGTCACTGTCCCAACCACACTGGCAAGGAAAAGTTGCCTTTTGTCCTGTGGGTGTCATTTCTAAACTGGAAAGTGTAGGTCTTTGTCTTTTTGGAAAACATTTATATAGCACGAAGATTCTGAATTCCAAGTAAGTATGAAAATCGAGTACTTTTGCATTGGTGGTATCAGTTTCAAAGTTATTAATTTAATCTTTTCCAACTAGATCCTAAATTATCTTAACTACTTCAGAAAATATTTTATTGATATATTCCCCTTTCGGAGAAGGACCCCCAGAAAAATACTTCACATTTAGCCATTTGCCTTAAGTACTAAAGACTTCTAAGTAAATGGCATCCCATTAGGACCACATTCGCCACTATTTAATGCAGATGTAACTGGTTAGTGGAGCTTAGATAAAGGGCTTGGACTGCAGACACTCCTACGAAATAGGGAACATCCAAGGGAGAAAGTACTATATATAATTATGTTTCAAAGCAAACACTAACTTGTATAGGTTAAAAACAGCGAAGTGACCTTATATCCTGATAATTTTATCAGGATATGTTTTTAAAATAACATTCAAGGGGGTGACATTCTTTTATCTGCCAAAAGTGTTCCAAATGACATTCCTACTGGTGACAGTGGGCTGCATCAGTCCATCACCCAATTGGAGCCATTGATTGTGCTGTAGAGTTCTTGGCAGCACGAAACAGCGTTTTCCCCTCCACCTCAGGAACAACGAACTCCCCTTTTGATGGAGTGGATTGCATGCTTATATGGGGGTTAGCAGGGTTTAGGACAATGCTTTATTTGGTCAAATGTATTCTATCTGAAAAACGTGTGAGCCAAACATACGTATCCCCTTCCCGCTGCTGGCCCAGAGGTCTAAGGACAGTGTAAGCATGCTGTGACTGGACACAGTACAATCACTTGCTGAGCTATCTCAGCTTAGAAGGATTCACATCACTTTAGGAAATTAAGCATTAGCACTTGAAAGGGGAACGATGCCTGGAAAAACTTCCGGAAAATCTATAACCATAGCTAGATCCTGAAAACAACTCTCTAGGTACAAGTGCTTTAGCTACAAATGCCTAAAGCAGAACAAGTTGACAGAAACTGTATTCCTAATCACCTCACATTCTTCAGGGTTCCTCTGCATTCCTAGTTTCTCCTCCCTCCACTGCCCTTCATCTTTTGAAAGAGCCCCAATTCCAATTCTGTTTCTTTCCTACCCCCTTAATAAGCAAACCTGTTTGTGTGTATGGTTCTTTACAGGAAACACGAATTTTGGTTTCCCTGCTCCTTGTCTTTCTCACCTAGTTTTCTAGCTTAATGTCTAACAAAACAAAATCTGAATGTATTCATTTTTTCCATTAAATATGTTGAGTACCTCAGTTAGGAAGTCCAAATTCAAGAAGAAAGGCTTGACGACTCAAACCAGACGTCTTGCTGGGATTTGTCTCTGAACACCTTAGAGCCCAATTATCCTCGCCCCCCTCAACATGACCCTGACTGGATTGTTTGGGGCTAGCTAGTGCATTTCCACTAAGTGGTGCAGCACCGCTTAGGGATATGATCTTCCCTCTTTAGTTCTAGTCTCCTCCTTCCCAGCCTCTCTGCCTGTTAGCTAACAGTGTCAGCATGAGCAGGCATCTCTCGCCTCCCACCCTAATACGCTGTGTTCTAGGGGTTTTGGCCTCATTTCCGAACAGACCTCATCCAGACGGCGGCACAGAACTCAGGCCTAGAAAACATTGGCTTTAACGCACATTTATTGAATTTGTAGATTTTTCTGACATGAAAGCAAAAACATGTTAACCAGAAATAATTTATTCTTTATGTATATAAAATGTTTGGTAATGTTTAGTCTTTTGTTGGAATTTTATTGGGAAAATATCTCTACAAATTTACACTTACGATCCTCTGATTATAACCCAAATCATTTCTTAACCCTATCATTACTTATGCAAATATTCAGTTAAATTTTACAATATATTAAAGTGGGTGTAACATGTATCATTTTTATTATCTAAAATATGTAATTCTGTGTGGCTGATACACTTCTCTATTTATTCAAATTGAATATGAATACTAGAACCTCTGCCTACACTGTATTTCAATTGTTATTCCCTCCAATTGTATGTGATAACACTGGTGTTTTATAAGAAAATCTAGTACCTAAATATTTGAATTTACATAGATAAGTTTGAAAGTAATTATTTGATTTATAAAATAAATTTTTATTTTTCAAAAGAATTCCTTTAGCATGCTCTTGTAAAATACTTTACTTGTTTGAGGAAAAGTGGGGCTTATACACAAGTTTTTAAAAATAGCTGAGGATTCAGGTTGCAAGTGATAGAAACCTAAATCAAGCCAGCTTCAGCAAAAAAGGAGGTTGCTTTTTTGGCTTACATGATCAAAGTTCAGGAAGAGCAAAACTAAAATGCCATCACACTCATCTCTCTGCACTTCTTACCACTCTTTTTTAAAGATTTTGTTTATTTTTAGAGAGAGGATAAGGGAGAGAAACATCAATTGGTTGCCTCTCGTGCGCACCCCATCCAAACCTGCAACCCCAGCAGTCAAAACCGCCCCCTTGTGCTGTGTGTGAGGAAGCCCAACTGAGCCACACCCATCAGGTGGGCCCAATTCTCAGATCAACTTCAGGTGTGGAGAGCCAGAAACAGCCAGCAGGTGCCCAGCAACTTCAGTTAGAAAGTTCCACTTTGAAAAAGCCTGGAAGGAAGTATCCAAAGCCAGCAGCTGAGGTAGCTGCCCGCAGAAGGCTCCCTACAGGGACGCTGGTCCAGCTCCTTGGTGCATGCTTCTTCCTTGAGGTCCTGTGAGCAAATGTCCCACCCCTGGAGAGCTGAGCTCTTCTGCAGTCAGCCTCCTGGCAGACCTGTGGAGCAGCAGACATCTGCTCAGGAAGAAAGCAAAGGAACACTGGGAAAGTAGGTAAACGACAGATAGCCCAGAAGTCAATTTTAGAAACACTTCATTTTCTCCAGAAATCTTTTACCAAAATTAGAGTCAAATAAACAGGGATTTGAGGGTGAGCCTGTTAAGTTTCTGAAGGCTCTAAATGATTTGCAGAGTCATCCTTCGTGTTTAAAATGGTGTGCCATCGGTGTTTTAGATGTAGGTCATCCACCTACAGTGTCTCACCTGGGCCCTGCTCTCACATCTGTGGGGCTTTGATTTCTTTAAAAACTAAAATGTCTAGAAATAGCTTTCTCTCTGGAATCGACCTCTGTGGCATTCTGCAGCAGAGCTTCGCCATGCAGTCGTGTCTGCACCTTAATCCTGCAGTTTCCACTCGAAGATCTCCGACTCTGGGACCCTGGAGAAGGTCAGAGTATGCACTGTGAACCTCGAGGGTCTGAGCTTTGGTGTCCTTACTTAGCAATAAGCTTGGTCTTGTACATGTCACGCAGGTGCAGGTAACTAATTTTTAGGCCAACATTCAGAAATAAGAATTTGAAATATGTGGTCATTTCATTTTACAAAGTCCTAACTTTTCAGTTGAATCCCTTTTTCCCCCCTGCATACTCTGTTTCCATAAACCCTGATCAACTACTTATGAGTTTGAAGTTTCAGCTCAGTGTAATACTAAAACCCCGGAAGCTGCACCACAGTTTCAGATTAGTGTGGCATTTCTGAAGTTACTGTCTTTAGAAGTTTTTAATTTTTATTTTTTATTTTAATTGTTGTTCAAGTACAGTTTTCCGTCCTTTACCCCCTCGAGGTTTTTAAAAAACCTTCCTTCTCGGCCATCTAGATTTGACAACACCCATTCTTCCCAGGAGAAAAGAAACAGCTGTTCAGTGGCATCTTGTCCCTTTTGGCATGAAAGTCAGTGTCTGCCTAACACAGAAGTATTTTTTACTACATCCCTTTAATTTTACAGTAATTTATGGTTTGGATGAACCTAAGAGCAACCCAAGCAATCCTGGGACAGGCAGTGGTCTCTCTCTCTCAAATCTCAAGAATTGCTGTGAAAACCTCAGGGGTAAGACTTTGTGGGCAAAGATGGAAGCTGGGAGTTCAAGATACTCAATGAACCCATGAGAGCACTCATAATTTTTTTTTTTTTTTGCATTTGTGCCAATTGGATGCTTCCAACTGCAAGTGACATAAAACTAACTGTGGCTTGTGCCTAATGACTTTAATTACTTGAGTCTAGAAATAGGTGATCCCCAAGGTTGGCAGCTCAGTGTTGCTTTTAAGGATCTCACTTTTCATCTTTTGCATTTTTACCTTCCTCTATTTGTTAACTTTCAGCTTCAGTCTTGGTCACAAACCTGACCACAGTATGGCTGCCACAGCTCCAGACATCACATCTTCGTGTGGCAGCATCCAAAGCAGAAGGAGAGATGGAAAAGTTTTCTTCTCTGTGTCTCCTTTTAATCAGGGAGAATGCTCTTTCCCCTCTCACAGAAATCCCTTTTGTGTCTCAGGCCAGGACTAGGTCACATAGCCACCTGCATAGCAAGATTTTTCAGCCCCTCTGGTGGGAGGTGGTCAAGGAGAGAAAGAGGCTAGGAATGGCTGCTGGTTGGCATTCAACAGTGTTGGTTACAATGTCCATGATATTAAAAACACAGGCTGAACACTAAAGAGAACCATACCATTAACTTTTAAATTACCACCCTTTAGTGGCTAGAAACAGTTCAGAATGTCCTTTCTCTTTATTTCTAATAACACGTGGGTGATTTTATTTTGTTCAATGACACATCATATTTTTACTGGCTCTCCAACCAAATCTTCAATTCCTGTTTTTGTTTTATGAAACAGTTTCCAGGGTTCCACCATTGTTCTGGATTAACTAGCATGCTTGGGGCAGGGGGGGCAAAAGTTGCTAGTTAACAAGTTCATATACACACTTAAGTAGTTCTCAAAACTCCTCCTCAATATACAGCGTCATATATCCTGAGCTCTGCCATAGTGTTTGAGCCAAACTACAGCTTACCCCAGGCACCACTCTCTCCCCTGCAAAGCAGCAGGGTCGCCTTCCCACAGCTGTTTCATCCCTGAGCACCTACAGGGTTTTGTTTTTTATTTTTATTTTTTGCCTCGGTTCCTTTAAGCTGCATGTCAACAGCAAGTCTCCTTCAGCTCATCTCTCTTCTCTTCCTCTTTTCCCAACTTCCTGGTTTCCTCTTTGCTATCTCCTATAAGAATAACCGAGAACATCAATCTTTGATCTAAAACTCACATGGTTGCAGGAAGTGTAAAAAATAAGTCTGCATGTGTTAGAATTTGAGGCAAGGGAGAGATGATTGGGCTTCTTTGGGGCTGGGACTAAAAGGCATCATGTTCTCTGTTGAACAATGTGCTCTTTGTGGGACGCTGCAAATTATTGATAATGTCTAATTCCTTCACGCGACCTAGGAT
The DNA here is from genome assembly GCA_004027475.1 of Anoura caudifer. Taxonomy (NCBI): domain Eukaryota; kingdom Metazoa; phylum Chordata; class Mammalia; order Chiroptera; family Phyllostomidae; genus Anoura; species Anoura caudifer. The sequence goes on along the minus strand of PVKU01003668.1, from coordinate 75,373 downwards.
AGGTGTACCTTCAGAGAGTGCCCACGATGCATGGATGCAATTAAATCAGAAGGTCAGGTGCTCATGAAAACAAAACCTATTGAACCAAGTATGGCCAATCAGTTCTGAGTTTTCTGTTCTAATATTTCTGTGAATGCCATGGCTTGGTTACGAGCACCAGCAAGTTCTGTTAGACAAGCAGTAGCCGGTCCCTAAAGTTTAAGACTGAGAAAAGTCTATTAACGTCCTCCCTCCAATTAGTAAAACCATGACTGTTTTAGCTGCGCAATATCTCAATCTGTTTGTTAGACACCAGTTTTTACAGGCAGATAATTTTACAACCACTAACATGATGAGCTGGGAGCCCGGGGTTCAGCTCCCAGCCTTGCCACTTTAAACCCTTTAACCTTGCCAATCCCTGGTTCCTCCATTTCTAAAACCACAACAGCAATAACAATAGTGGGAATAAGTACAGCACATTTGTTTACTGTGTTCCAGGCACAGTTCTAACGTGTTTACATGCTCATTGAACCTTCATCACATCCCTATGAAGCAGTGTCCTGTACTGATCTCCATTTTCTACCAATGAGGAAATCAAGGCAGGGAGAGTTGAAATAACTTGGCCCAAAAGCACCCAACTGGGAAGTGGTGATGGCAGATTCAAACCCAAGCATTCTGACTCCAAGGAGTAGAGACCCTGCCCAACGGGTAGCACTTGGTAAGGCTTGAATGAGGGCAATTATGTGAAAATGTTTTGTAAACTGTAAAACCACGCATGCATGGGAAACATAACGTAGTCCATGTGCCCTGATTAGGATTGCTTAGTAATTACTAGTAGTATTCTTAAACTACCACCCAAGCAAGAAAATTTCCCTTAGTATGCGCCCTAGCAACCACTCCAGAGGACCAAAACAGGCACTTTTACTGAGAAAGATGCAGTATCTTAGCAAAAGAATGCAATCATTTGAACTTCTAGGGTATTGATTCTAGCAGGTATTGGAGGAATAAGAAAACCTACAGGAAACCAGTATGAGCTCTCACAGGCTACCCCACACCAGCCCTTCTATAAATCCTGGGGTGATTGTGAATGTTCACATTTTTCTTTGGAGGTCTTTATATAAAAATATTGATGTTGACACTGTCTAAGCCTTAGATTCATCCAAATTTGAGGCCTTAAATAATTCTTTATTGAGTTTAGTGCACTTCTTTTTGTGGTATGATCATTAACTAGGATATTTCATTCGTAATCATCAAGTCAACCAAGTCAACCATCTACGGCACTGCATGAAAAAAATAAAACAAATTTCAGATGCTTTTCGAAAGTTTCCCAGAAATCTGTGCTACCAAATCTTGACCAGGTCCTGGGGAATATTCAAATTCTGTTTCATTTATGTAAAAACCTGCCCTCAGCTTTCCATGGAACCGTGTGTCTCCAACTGTTCTCAAGCAAAGCAGGACTTCAGATCTCAAAGAGGTGGAATGAAGTACAGGCACACTTGCAGGGCACATCATGCCCTTCACCCCAACCTCTTGAGTGTTAAAAGTATACATACACAACTTCACCAGAATAGGCAAATCCATAGAGACAGAAAGTAGATTTCTCAGGGCTGGAAGGTGGGGGAAATGGAGAGTGAGTGATAATAAGACAGGATTGCTTTTTAGAGTGAGAAAAATGTTCTAAAACTTAATTATGGTGATGGTTGCATACTGAATACAGTGGGAACTATTGGATTGAATGACACACTTTAGGTAAATTGTTAACTGTATCTCAATAAAGCTTTTTTTTTTTTAAGGCCATCTACATCTTCAATTTGCAGATGAAGAGCCAAAGCCAGAGCACCGTGCAGTCGGCTGCACAGAAGCCCAGACTGCGATACGAGTGAGCCAGCTCCTCCTTCAGTCTCCCTCCCTGTCCACCACAGGACTCCTGACTAGTCTCCCAGGGTGATGCTTTGGCTTCTGTGAAATCATAAATTACTTTTTACTAGGGCTCAGTGATAACTAAATGAAATTTGGTCATCATCGCTACACTGAAAATGTTTGACAAGGAGCAGCATCGACTCCTGCTCAGCGCAGGGAGAGAAACAGAAGTCACCCATTTATGTGCTGGTCTCCCCAACACTCTGTTGGTGCCCTCAGGCAGGGGCAGGATTTGCTCATCTTTCATCTCCAGTGGCCAGCACTGTGCTTATGCAGCCAAGGTGGCCAGGGCCACCTATCCTGACCACAGGACCTCTTCCAGGGACTGAGTCAGCATGGGGACAATAGGAGATGCTATAACAGGCGGAACACCCAGAGGCCAGCCATTGAGGGAGCTCAGACCACTCAGCACCATGAAGACCCCTGACATGACCTCATGATTCCCTCCCCTTGTCCCTAACTGCGCTGACCCTGGCCAACACAGGCCAGCCAAGCATGCCTCAGAGTTCCCCAACTGTGACCATCTTAGACATCCGGCATCATCTGAGAAATGCCATCCTACTCTGCTCCTGTGGTCCCAGGTCCAGTCTGGCTTAGGCTGCTGCATTCAGGAAGTCGTATCAGGGGGTGGGGGTGGAAAAGCCCTAGACTGAGAATCAGGAGGTCCCTTTGAGCTTTTGTTTCCTTGCCTGTAAAATAAGGAGGTGAACCAGATGATTTTATTGTTCTTCCCAGACCCACAACTCTCATTTTCAAGCACCTCTATCTTGGAACTCACTGAAACATGGCCCCAGTACTCATGGAAAGATAAAATTTAAGCATTTATGGAAAAGGACTCCCATTAAGGAATGCTCTTGCAGTCATTAAAACTAATATAGGTCAGCAAAAAGGGAAACCTATTTTTTTAAATATAACTGATTCTCATTCACCCCCCCATTGTCCTCACTCTCCAGAATTCTTTATCAAAACTTAACTCCCCCAGGAAGCTGTCTAGGTCAACCCCATTCTTCTCAGTGTCCCTCCCTATTGGCGTGCTGTGGTGTGGTTAGGGGCGGGACCTCCAGAGCCAGGCTGCCTTGGTTTGAGTCCTACATGACCTTGGGCAAGTGACTTAACTTCTCAGTGGCTCAGTTTCCTCATCAATAAAGTAGGGACAATAACAGCACCTACATCATAGGGGCAATATGAGGATTAGATTATAGTGTATTTGTGAATACCCGGTACCTAGAAACAATTTTGTAAGTTTTAGCTCATCTTACTGTCTTGAGTGTGTTATTGTCTACTTATTGACATGTTGTTTTATCCTTGTTCCTAAACATCAGTGGGGGGACTGTCCCCTAACTGGTGTCCTTTCCCAGTGTTTAAATCATACTCTGTACACAGCAAAGCATTTGATAAACACTTATCTGTTTCCTGGGCAATCTGTTTCAAAAGGAAGAAAGTCCTTCATCAGAATTTTTGTCCAGGATAATTTGACCTTATTTTAAACTCTGGGGGAGTGTTGGGAGACAAGAGTTGTTACCTTCCTGTTTGCCTTGTCTCGTGTTTTCCCTGAAAGCATCCTTTAACTGTGGCCACCCAGGTACCTTGGGACTGCCCTGTACTGGGCTTCAGATTACAGGTTAAAATTAGCCACAGCACCCTGGGAGGGGGACAAGAGGAGGCAGGAAAGGGGTGGGAGTAGATGAAATAGACCTGCAGTGTACACAGTGGTATGGGAGGATAGAGACAGGACCCCTCAAATATTGGCGTCCACTGAGAGGGTACTGAGCCTACAGGTCCCCAAAGTTAGAAAAATCCTGAATTCACGCCATGGTATCTGTCTCTTGTGCAAGGCCTGCTGCTGCTACATTTTAGCTGCTTGACAACTGGAATCTTCCAGACTGTTCCTTTTGTGATTACAGACTGTCTCTGGAGTAGCATGGTGTGGGTGGATGCAGTTTATAGAGCTACTTGGACCAGGAAGCCTACTCCTCAAAGGAACACTTGCTTTACACTTTTCCAGTGTTGTTCTTGCAAAACAACATAATATGTCAATCTGCTTGGGGGAAAGGAGAAGAGAAGGACATCATTCAATTTCAGGACACAAATACCAGAGCATAGGCTGGCCCTGAATAGAATTGAGCAGGAATTACCTGTCATTTATGTATCCCCCCTCCTCTCTCTAGGCCTTTTCCTCATCCCATGGTACCCCTCCTTCTGTCAAATGCCCACCGCCTTCATGCATGCTCAGTGCCCTAACCCACCAAAAATAGAAGCTCCTCCACTCTCAAGTAAGGAACAAACCTCACTCTTTTGTCTATGGCTTTATCATGAAGGTGGGTTTTGACAACAGAGACAACAGAGAACTGGATTCCAGTCCCAGCTCTTCTGCTTCCTAGTTGTCTGAACTACCGCAAATTACCACACCTCTCTAACATGAAATACAGGTAATAATGCTAACCACACTGGGTAGTGTGCTTTCGGTTGCAAGTAACCGAAAAGCCAACTCAAGGGGGTTTAACCAATAAGGAAATGTATTGAGCCATAGAATCAGAAGTTCAAAGGTGGGACAGACTGATTGAACCCTAGTGTCAGGGACCCAGGTTCTTTCTGAAACTCTGCCTCCCATTCTCAGTGTCAGCTGCATCTTAAGTCCCCTTTCAAAGTCAGGGTGGCTGCCAGCAGGACAAAGCAAGCCACTGCCTCCACCACAAACTAATAACTGACACCAGGGAATGCTGTGTGCTGATTGGCTTAGACCTGGGTTTCTGAACCAATTACTAGCAAAGTAGGGACAAGATTACCATGATTGATATATAGACCAATGGTTCTCAAACTTGAGCATGCACCAGAATTACTTGGAGGACTTATTAAACCAAAGCTCACTGGGCCTCAGCACCAGAGTTTCTGGTTCAGTAAGTCCAGAGAAGAGGCTGGGAATTTGCCTTCCTGATAAGTTCTGAGGTGGCCCTGATGCTGTGGGACCCCATTTTGGGAACTACTAGCATATACTAATCGGGTACCTCTGGACTGGGGTCAGTTCCCAAATCGCAGGTGTAATAGATGTTGGAGAGCTAACTGCTATCTTCATAACCTTGCAAAGTACATGTGGAGACTGTTTCAGTAATCTATCATTGCTGTGCAACTGAACACTTCATAACTTAGTGGCTTAAAGCAGCAATGTATTACTATTTCTAATGGTCCTGTGGGTTGACTAGGCCTAGCTGGACAACTTTCACTTAGGGGCTCATATGCAACTGTGGTCAGAGGTTGGGGCCAGATCACCCCAAGGCTACCCTGAGCTGGATGTTCAAGATGGCGTCCTCATTCACACGTCTGGTACCTGGTGTGGTTTCAGGGGAACTAGATTTCTTGCATGACACTTCGTCTTCCCCAAAATGACTGTCCAAGAGACCTAGATTGACGCTATAAGGCCTCTCCTGATATAGCTTTGGGAACCACACAGCGTCACTTCTGCTGCATTCTGCTAGTTACTTATGAGTCACAGACAAGTCCACATTCAAGGGGAGGGCACTTCACAAGGACATGAATCGGAAGAGAGGCAAGGTCATTGAGGGGCTGTCTTAGGCACTGGCTACCAAAGAGGTTAAAGGAGATCACTGGCATCAAGTTCTGAGTAGGAATGTAAGTAAAGCATTTACCATAAGTAAGTCCTCAAGAAATGAACATTAATATTATTATTGCTGTTCTTTTCAGGGGGGGTTGCTTGTTACACTTTATCTGTTATTGAGGAATTTAAGGCTTCCTCAACCAAAAAGGTTTTTCAGGCAAGTCACTAGCCAGAAGGTGAGGCAATATTTTCTTGGAGTGTGCTCTTTCCAGTGCCCCCCAAACCATACTTACAATAATGATTTCCTTAACCCGGAGTGAGACCTGCACCCCTGGTATACCAGCCAGTCAATGGAAATGTTCCTTGTCTGTTGGCTTCCCTGTGGCTCCTATGTTGTAATGTTGGCTTTTGATGAGAGACTTTTTTTTTTTTTTTACTGAGAATCTTGTAGATTGGCTGATTTTACTAATGATTATGACAGCTCTTTTATTCTGAGCCAGTACTTAGGTAAAAGCTAGTCATCCTAGTGACCTCATTCACATTTTAGGAAAACGTCTCTAGACCACCAGCTTATCAAGTTACTCGGTGTCACTCCCATTCAGCCAAAGACATCTGTTCCGAAGACAGAGACAGCATCCCGATTTGAAAAACACCATGCGTCACTTCGTTTCAGAATGGTCCCATAGATAGGATGATTTTTCTTTTCTCTGCCAAACAAGCACATATGTATCATAGCTTTATACTTACCAGCTTTTCCCCTTTTCTTTAGAGTGTGAGAGTGAGTTGGATTTTTAGTCATCCACATGACCAAGAGAAACTTGAGGGGCTTTCAGTTTCTGCGTGTTGTTGGGGGTGGGGAAGGGGCAGACACAATCCATAAGAAGACCCTGCTGGCTCAGAGGGAAAAAGCAAGGAGAGTCTGAGGAACTAGACTATTTTGTTTGTCAGCTAAGGTAACTGAGGGGCCTGCCAAGCTCTGATGTGTTTAGACTTGATCTTCACAGGGAAGATGGCACACAGGCAAGTTCCTGGGATTTGTTTTGTGGGCTGAGTAGGCTTGAGCGTTCTCACTGGGCTATTTCTGTGTAAAAAGCTATCTGGAACCGTCTGAGAACCGCGAATCACTGCGGTTAACTTTAATACATCTTCTAGTCACTCTCTGTTGCGTCATTTCCCCTCCATTGTATGCCTAAGAGAATGACTGTGGGTGCACATGTGTATGTCCATGTGAATGTGTATGTTGTGTGTGTTCCAAAGTTTGTTACCATGGAGAGATGTTTGGAAAAGGTATCTTGCGAACCACTTCAGCTGAATAGATAAAAAATGCATTTCAGAAATCAAAGCTCCTCTTATCTGCATGGACGGTCTGGACGGACACAAAATTTAGAAACAGTAGTTGCTTCTAGGGGAGGGAACTGGGAGGTCAGTGGGCTGAGGGAGACTCACTCCTCACCGTGTACTGTTTAATTTTTTCTTTTTACCGTAAGCATTTAATACTTTTTAATACTGGAGTTTATATGTCAAGGCTTCCCTTGGAAAACATTTGTTGGCTCACATATCCCCCTTGTCTCCTGCATTCAACTTCCTGGGAGGAAATTGGGAACCTCTGAACAGTCATGGGCTGAATATGAAAAAGGAGTTTGACTGCCTTCTTGGATAGTATCCATTGCGATGGATAAAGTATGTTGAGGGGAGATACCATGACTCTCAGATTTAACCGTAATCAATAATGACTTTAAACATTCTTCCTGGCAGCATTGCAGAGAAAATGCAGCTGGCAGGGAATGGAGCAGCCCGCTGACAGCAGGGAGTGAGCTCGGCATGTACGTGATGCTTAAAGCTGCCTGCCAAGCCAGAACGAAACAGCTCATCCAGGCTGGCCAGGGAAGCTCTGTGCCTGGTCACGTGGAAGAATATTAAACACTTTCATAATGTGTCCGCACAGGTTTTGATTCCCAGAGAGATGATGGCTCAGACTTCAGAAAGTGTGGCTCCCTCATCATGTATTCTCATACTCTCTCTGCTGATGACCCACTTCTAAACCAAGAATACAAATTACGAATGAACGTGCAATAGCACTTCCGTTTCCATCTTTACTATACAGGGAGTCCGCTAAAATAAAGAGTGTCAACTCAGCTCCTCTCATTGACACTAATATTCAGTGTGGGCTAACTGGATTGTACTGGATAGTGTTTCTAGTCATTGGAAATCATTAGCCAACTCAAGAGGGAGGAAAACATTGGCCATCACAAAAATAACTCTAGAATCGTGCAATCTGCCAACATTGGTCATTTGTGTTGAACTTGTTTTCAGCACTCTGTTAAATATGCCACACCCTACCACTGGAGCAATTACTCCCTCCTGTGAATAGCATATTAATGAGAACTAGAAAAGCTTCTGTGGATTTGGCAAGGTTCAGTATAAATGCCTCCTTCAAATCTGACAAAGGTAAAGATGAGAGAAGGAAATAGGTCTGTTCATTATGCTCTAGGGCTACGTGTCCATTCAAGGCTGGCTTTTGTGGGGTGAAGCTATACTTTCCTATACATGAGACAATGCCTGGACCTAGTATATTTGGCTGACAATATAATTTTGCTGCACAGGTTATTGTTGTATTGCTCCAAAATGTTTGAAATCACCATGGAACTTCATGTAATGCTGAATATTTTTCCATAGGAAATATTCTATTTTGCATACAGAGCTACCAAGTCTCAGAGTTGTCTGCTGAGGACATGGTATTACTCCACTGAACACAATAGGGCAGATGTTTCCGAGAATTTCGGTAAAGACAACTGCCTGCTGTGCACCAGACACTTTCACACAACAATCTCATGTTGACAAGTGCTCTGAGAGGCTGACATCATTGGTTGTACTTTCCAAGGAAGGAAGCTAGAGCATAGGGAAGTGAGTGACTTGCACAAGGGTATCTGTCCCCTTGTAAATGACAGCTGGGGAACACACTCAGTCCTTCTGGGCCCACAGCAGTGGCACTGCCTTTCAGTGCTCTGCTTGATGCTGAAGGGAAGAGGGGTAGCTCCCAGTTTGGACGTGGACAGGCAGGCTGACTAGACTATGGGTGGGGCACTGATGAGGTTGAGGACTTGGACAGGTGAGGGGAGTGGAGGGAGTTCCAGTAATTGACAATACAGTGACATCTGGAGAGTGAGAGGTGGGATTCCTGCTAATCTAATAGTAGGTAAGTAGGTACGGTGATGTAGGAGCAGGGTTGCAATCTCTAGAAAGACTGAGGAGGAAATGACAAGGCAGATCCTTAGTCATGGGGGATAGATGCCATGGAGGCGTTGCCTCTGAGTCAAAGGGAGAAAAAATGTCATGATGGAGACCCACAGGCAGGGCTTTTGTCACAGAGAATACAATGGCCATGATTAGCATCGGGTCAGAGCCAGACCAGCACCAGCCTGACTTGGTGCTGAGTCCCTACTATGTGTCAGGCACTATTGTAGTCATTATGGAAATAGCAGTGAACAGAATAGATGAAGTCCCTGCCCCTAGGGAGATAGAGTACAGTGAGAGACAATTAAATAAATAAACAAGGAAATGTATATCAAATGATGACAAATACTACAGAAAACAAGTCAGCTGGGTAAGGGGAATAGGATAGTAACGTTGGTGCTGATGGTGCCTGCTATTTTATATAAGGTCGTCAGGAAGGACCGCTTGCTCTGGGACATTTGAGCAGAGAAAAGGTGAGGGAGCAAGCTATGTGAATATCTGGAAGAAGAGCCCGATAAGCAGAAGGCACAGCAATGAGAAAACCCCTGAGCAAAGCGTACTGGGGCGTTGGAAGAAAAAGCAAAGAGCTTTGTTTCCCAGGTCAGTTTGGCGATTAGCATACAAGATGTTTTTAGGGCACGATCTTGGGATCAACTTGTGGAAGGGTTAACTCAAACAACCCAGGGGGAGTTCTGAAGATAGGGTCACCTTTCAGAGCTGTTCCACACTGGGGAGAGGGGACTGGGTCCTTGCACCCGCTTGTCATTCAGCTGTGGCTGCCATGGTAAAAGTGTGGGATAAGATGTTGGGGAAGGCAGCTCCCCTTGACTGAGGTCATTCTCAGTACCTGAGGGCTGTCAGCCTGCAGCACGCCCCCAGAACCTCAGTTCCTGAAGGGTGCTGTGGGCAGCGCCTCTCCCTGTCCATTGCATGCTGGTGCGATTGAAGGAGAGCCACAGAAAATGGGCTCAGAGAGGCATCCAGGAGCCAGCTTGTGCAGGGGAAGAGTGAAGACAGGGAATATATAAAATGCAGTCACTTTAACTAAGCTGCTAAAACTCTCAACATCACAAAGGTTGACATATGAGGAAACAATCCTATTCTTGTTCTAACCAGCCTGGGAACTTAAACTTTTTTAAATTAAACAATTTTTTCCATTACAGTTGAAATACAATATTATATCAGTTTCGGGTGCACAACATAGTGATTAGACATTTTATATAATTACCAAGTGATCATCCTGATAAATCTAGAACCCATCTGACACCATACATAATTATTACAATATTATTGACAATATTCCCTGTGCTGTATTTTATATCTTGTGACTGTTTTTATGACTGGCAACCATCTGTTTGTTCTCAGTATCTATCAGTTTGTTTCTGTCTTGTTTGTTTACTTTGTTTTATAGATTCCACCTCTGGGTATTTATCCAAAGAGATCTAAAACACTAATTTGAAAGGAGGTGTACCCTGCATCATTATTTACAACACCAAGATACGGAAGCAACCTACATATCTTGTATCCGGTTGGATAAACAACTGGATAAAGAAGATATGGTAGATATATACAATGGAATATTATCACTCAGTCATAAGAAGAATGAAATCTTGCCATCTGCAACAACATAGATGGACCTAGAGTGCATTATGCTAAGTGAAGTAAGTCAGGCAGAGGAAGTTAAACTTTTGAACTTTTCACTCTTGCATCAATGCCAGGATATGCATCAGTTTGTGGGGTGTCAACAGCCGGACACACACTAGACCTCCAGATAACCCTCCAATTACCCCATGAAGGACTTATATATCCAAACCACCTGGTGTCCATGATCCAGACCACCAGATGTGACCAGACCTCCTGGCACCTACCTTCCAGACTGCCAGACTTCTGACTGATAGCCACCCTGGATCAATGCTACGGCTAAGAATGCAGGACAGATAATTCTTAAGAATGTACTTTTTACTATAAGAACTCAACTTTTCTTTCTTCTTTGGAACACTTCTGGGTTTTTTGCCTAGCCATGTTCCCAGTTTGCAAACGCTAAGACTCTTGAATAAGTCTGTATCATTTATTTTTAGTCAAAGCCTCCAAATTCTGAGTTGTTTCCACAGAGACCTTGGTAAAGAAGTGAGCTTTTATTCCACCTGAGGTGGGAGGTCAATGGTTTCAAGAAAGGCATGCTAAAATCTAACTTTTGTTTTAATATGATCACTCTGGCAAAAAAGTGGAATAGGCTATAGATGAGAAAGGTGGGAAGTGGGAAGAGTTGTTAGGAGATATTTGCAATAAAAAGGTTATGATGGTTTGGAGTAGATGGTACTGTTGGTGATTGTGAAAAGTGGTTGGATTCTGGATATTTTTGAAGGTAGAGCCAGTGGGATTTGCTGATGGATTCACTGGATGTGGGATGTGAGAGAAAGGAAAAACAGGGATGAGTCCAGGGTCCCTCTGGAGTAACTAAAGGGATGGAGTCACCATTTACTGACATGGAGAATCCTGTGTGTATCAGTTTCCTATTGCTGTAACAAATTACCACAAACTTCATGGCTTGAAATAGCATGAATTTACCATATTCTCTTATAGTTCTGGAAGCCAGAAGTCTAAAGTTAAGGTGTTATCAGGGTTATATTTCTTCCGGAGGTATCAGGGGAGAATCCGTTTCCTTTTCGTCCTGTAAAGGTGGCCTGCCTTCCTTGGCTCATGGACGTTTTCTCCATCTTCAAAGTGCATCATCCCAATTTCTGTTTCTGTTGTCACATCTCCTTTTTCTCTCTCTGACTCTGATCATCCTGCCTCCACCTAGAAGGGCCTTTGTGATTACGCTGGGCCCACCCAGGATAATCTCCCCATCTTAAGATCCTTAACTGAATCACAACTGCCAAGTCGCTTTTGCCATGTTCACAGGTTCTGGGGATGAGGACATGGACATATTTGGCAGGCCATTATTCACACTGTGGAAGGAGCCAGTTTTGCAAGGTGGAAACAGAGGTCAGTTGTGGACATGTTAACTTTGAGAGATCTTGTTAACTATCCAAGTCAGCAGTTGGATAAATAAACCTGGAGTTCAGAGGAAAAGTCCCAACTGAAACAGGAACTTGGTGGTAGTTGTCATGATATATTTAAAGCCACATGAGCTAAGATATCACCTAGGGAGCAAATGCAGAGGGAAGAGAGAAGTCTGAGGATTGAGTCTCAGAAAATTCCAGTGGTTGGGGGGGGTTGGGGAGATGAGGAGCAACCAGCAAGAAGTAACCACGGCAGGAGGAGAAGCATGTGAGAGTGGTTGTCCAGCAAGAAAAGAAAGGGTTTCACAGTGGACAGAATAATCAGCTACTGAGAGGTAAAGTAAGATGAGGACTGAGCAGTACCCATGGGATTTGCCTGGTGACTCTGACAAGAGCAGTTTCAGGGCAGTGATGAGGTGAGAACCTGTTTAAATTGGGTTCAAGAGATAATGGTAGGAGAGGAATTAGACACGATTAGTATAAGCAACTTTCTAAAGAGTTTTGTTGGAAAGAGAGCAAAGAAACGGGGTGGTAGCTAGAGTTGGTTTTGGATCAAGAGGCCTGTGAGCTGAAGGCCTTCCAAGGACAGCTCCCGTTCCAGAGTCTGAGCTGGGAGGAGTCTCCACATGAGCATGAAGAAGATGCAACTGAAGGCTGGGGTCGCAGGCAGTGGAGGCAATAACATCTCGGTGCAATAAGCGGAGGGAGGGAGCAAAGAGCAACACAGATGTGCCTCTTTGTATACAAGGAATGTCTTTTTACAGGTGCTGAGGAGTTGGCTGTGGATTGAATTTTTTAAATTTTGATCTTATTTTAACTACAGTAGGGAAATTATTTAGAGGAAACTATGGTGATTTTTTAATGCAAAAAAGTCTCTCCAAATATAACTATGTTATGAGAATTTTCATGTATCAGTTTTTCCAAAAACTGGGTACACCTATAATTACACTTCTGGTTCTCTGCTACATCTAGAATGAAACTAAATATAACTACATATTTTCTTCAAAGAATACTAAACTCAAATGGCATGTAGTTTTATAAAGCTAAAACATGGAGCAGGAAAGTTATTTTCCAGAGGTCACTGAGTAAGCCTGGCCGCATCTGGCAATGAAGCAAGAGAACAGGAATTCAGGTCAGCTGCCCTCAGAGCCCACATCAAGAGCCTTAAGCAGTGGTCGTATGGCTTTGGGAGGGCTTTAAATATTAAAAGACCAAGCCCTGGCTGGGTGGCTCAGTTGGCTAGGGTGTCGTCCTGATATGCCAAGATTGTGGGTTAGATCCCCGGTCAGGGCACATACCTAGGTTGAAGGTTCAGTCATTAGTGGGGGTACATACAGGAGTCAATCAATCGATGTTTTTCTTTCATATCGATGCTTATCTCTCTCTCTCCCCTTCCTCTCTTTCTCTCAAATCAACAAGTAAAAAAGTACAAAAAAACAAATAAAAGACCAGCATCTAATAATACAAACAGGATGCTGGAGAGCAGCATGGGGCCTCCAGTGTACAGAAGACAGCATGCCCGTAGGGTGGATGGGCTACCAGCTGTGGTTTGCACTAAGGAGAAGGCGCCCATCCTGTGCTTGGACATTCAAGGCTGTAAAGCATCAGCTTGAAAGTGACCTGATGAGCAGGCCCTCTCAGGCCCTTTGACATGGTGTTCCCTCTGCTTGGGCTACTTGGCCCTTCCCTCCATCCCTGGCTGGCTCTTAACTCATATTTCAGGTCTCATCTGAAATGCCACTTGGTAGGAAAGCCTTTTCTGAACCCCCCAGCTAGCCTCATTCCACCTAAATCCAGTTTTGGGACCAACTAATTTGAAAGCTAAAAGAATGCTTTGTGAGCCATGTCAATTGTGTGGACGCTGAAAAGCCACGGTCATATAAGCTTCTGGGCCCTTCCAGGCCTCCTGTGCTTAAGGACCATAACATTTCTGTCCAAAGCACTCTTGCTACAGAGGTCTGCAGAACCTGCCCCTGCCTTTCTCTAGGTCTCTGCTACCCATCAGCAGCTACAGCATTCCTGAACACTCTGTATAAAATAGCAAGTCCCCCCAGGCCATACCATGCCAGCCCTCTTAACTTGCTGTATGGTTTGCCGTAGTCTCTGATGATATTATATGCTTATTGGCCAGCCTCCTCCTTACCACAAGGGCAGGGAGCCTGTCTCATTCACTGTTGTATTCCCAGAGCCTGAAAGAATGCATTGCAAGTTGTAGGTGCTTGATAACCATGGGTTGAATGAGTGGATGGATCAGTCAGCGTCAGATGACGAGAGGGAAGGGGGCGAAGGCACAGACTTGGCCCATCACATCCAGCCCCAGGAAGCCCCTGGACCCCCAGAGCTCTAAACTAGGAAAAGCCTCCTGACTTCCCCCATGTCCTTTTGCTTCCCTTTCTATCATACCAAGGTAGCCACCTGACCTCTTTGTTCCTTGGTTTTGGTGCTCCTGCCGTGCCAGTTCTCCTCTCACCTTGCATTGGGTCTGCTTTCCTGGTTCCTCTAGGATTAATGCAAGTGCTCAACAAACAGCCTGTTCACACACTGCAGTCTCCAGCTGCTCCCCTCTGCCTGAGTGGCCCATTTGAGGTCAGCCCCACCTGTTCTGTGAGATAGAGCATCTTAGCAACACTGTATCCTGTTCCATAAAAGATGTTCACCTGCTTGTTAGTTATGCTGGGGAAATGTTTTAAGGAAACTTCTCACTCTCCTAAATAGTGATCACAAAAGACTTTCCTGCAGAAAAATATTCACAATAATCATTGAGAAGCACTTTGGTTTTTTTGTTCATTTATTGAGTATAATTGACATGCAACATTATATTAGTTTCACATTTACAACATAATGATTTGATATCTGTATATATTGCAAAATGATCACCACAGTAAGTCTTTTTAACATCTGCTGCCAAATACAGTTACAAATTATTTTTTCTTGTGATGAGAAGTACTTTGATTTGTGTAGAAGTGGACCTTAGAACTTCCCATTGTTCACGGAGACCTTCCCGTGTAGGCTTTAGGTGACATATGTTCAAGAGTTTCTGACTAAAACACCAGTAGAGAATGAACATATGCGAAGACTTCGCAAGGACCCACATCATTTACTGTTTCAAATATTTGACTGCAATGGGCAAGGGTGGGCGAGAGAAACAACCAGAGGTGAGGGTGGCTCCTTCTGTGGCTGTGCCGTCAGTGCTGACGGCTCCCCCTCACCGCAGCCAGAGCAATCATTAGAACGCCCTCACCCACAAACAAAGCACGGGCACCCAACTTCCGTGGGCCTGCTCAATGTCTACCGCATTTTTCTTCTCCCAAAAGACAAGCATGGCTAAGATACTTCAGACCCTACCAGCCAAAGACTTTCCATGGTGTGGATTTGCGGTCCTGAGGCTGCTTCCTGGGATGCCAGCAACCACAGCCTACCTTCTATCGCTAAAACTGAAGCCACTGTTCACTACCACTTTAGGGGTAGGGCTCAGTTACAAAACGCCAGCTGCCCCCGAACCACCCTTTGTTTACTTTCCTGGAGCAATGCCATCCACAAGTAGAAAACCAGGTGAAGACATCCTTGCAGTTAATGAGGAATTGGAAGTTTCACTCTTGCTCCTGTGACTATCGGATCTTTTTACTGGTACACGTCAGAAGCCTCCTTCCCAAAGGCCTTCCGTACAGTGCTCTTTAGTCAGCACTGGACTTTTCTCTGGGTCAGGCTCATCTGAGGACACAAAATCTCGTTAATTATTGTTGTACACCTAGAACATTCTAGGGTTCCAGGCATAGATAAATATTTGTTGAATGAATGGATGAGTGAAAATTTAAGGATGGTCTTTGGGGACAGAGAAGGCTGCAACTTACCAGCTGAGAGGATTTACAGAGCCCCTCTACGCCTCAGTGTCCCGTATGCCAATGAGGGTGACAATAGCACTTGCTTCGAGGTTGTTTTGAGATTAAATGGAAATGGACAACAGACACTGGACGCAGCATCTGGCACATGATAAAATCTCAATACAATGTCCTTATTATTTCCTGTTTCACTTTCAACCCTATTCTCCTCATATGTCCTCAAATTCCTAGATTACTGTTCAGGAGCCAAACTAGAGGAACTTTCTGTATGTCCGGGGCACTATGGTTCAATATTATATAATTATTACTTTTCAGTTCTTGTGATGTAAAATAGGATTCAGCTAATATAGTTTTTGGGTACTAAATTACTTTCTAGTTGAAAATGATTCCTTGCTTGTGAATTATTGCTACCTACTGACAAATTCACAGCAATATATTAATAACTAATGACAGTACTTGTACTTGAGGAAGCAGTGTTAATGGTAGAATTTGGGGCAGGGTAAATATTTTTCTAAGGCATTTCTATTTAAAATGTGGTCCTTGGACCAATAGTGTTGGGACGCCTTGGGGGTTTCTTAGAAATGCAGAACCTCAGGCCCCACCAGACACACCGAATCAGGATCTGCATGTTAACAAGGTCCCCAGGTGGCTCATACGCACTGTAGTTTGAGAAGCACTTGTGTAGGGGGCCACAGGTATTGGAATTGCTGTTCAATCTAGGGGTAAAACTCTTGTTAAGAACTAAAGAATACAGCCCTGGCTGGTGTGGCGCAGTGGATTGAGTGCCAGCCCATGAACCAAAGGATCACCAGTTCAATTCCCAGTCTAGGGCACATACCTGGGTTGAAGGCCAGGTCCGCAGTAGGGGGTGCGTGAGAGGCAACCACACATTGATGCTTCTCTCCCTCTTCCTCCCTCCCCTACCCTCTCTAAAAATAAATAAATAAAATCCTAAAATAAAAACCTAAAGAGTGCAGATGGATATAGTAAAACTTCTACAGGTGAATGCACATTTCCCACCCATTTCTGCTGCCCCTCTTCCCTATCTGTTCTAAAATCCATCAAGCCCCTCCTTCTACACATATGCCTTGTCTGTGTGTGTAGAGGGAGGGGCTTGCCACACAAAAGCACACCTGTACCTACTGTCAGTGGTGAATATTGTGAATGTATTTATCTATTTTTGCATTTTTATGGTTCACTTGTTAAAAAAAGAAAAGAGCAACCAATCAATGTTTCTCTCACACCAATGTTTCTCTCTCTCTCTCTCAAATCAATAAAAACATATTCTAGGGTGGGGATTAAAAATATAAATAAATAATTTAAGTCTGTTGATAATTGTCTCCAATTTTTATAATAAAGAAAATAAACTCAGTTATTCTGTCTTTTTAAAAAAATCATTAGGACCAGCCTCTCTGAGTTGGTCTGTCTAATTTAAAACAATTCTAAGTCCTGCATTTTTTTACACCTGTATTATGACACAAAGCGGTCAATTCTTCTCACCCTGATGTCCATGGGGAAAACTGAAAAAAATCAGATCGGGCACCATCATACAACATGAACAAAAAGAGACACTATCAAACACTTCTTCGGGTTTTTGTGATGCCTGCAAACCCTGGAGGACAGGAGAGGGCTCGCTGCTGCTCTGCACAGTAATGAGGGCACTTACAGTTCCTAAGAATAAACACAGGGCCACGCTCAGTGGAGGGCCATTCCTTCCTGGGTAGAGGATGCCACTGACCTTGGACTCCAAGGAAAATTGTCTCTGTAAAGTATGTAATTCGTAGGTAATGTAAGGAACAAGCCATTCATAGCTCTTATGGGTGGGAAAATAAATTAAAATTAGGGGCTCATATTCTGTTTCCACCATGGGAGCTGTATTAATCAGAGTTTTCCAAAACGAACAGAACCAATAGGAGATTACATTACAGGGGTGGGCAAAAGTAGGTTTACAGTTGTGAGTACAAAACACAGTTTATTCTTTTTTATTATTTATTATCATATTATTTTCCATACAAATGGCTGTAAAACTATTCTGTCCCACCCTGTAGACATATAAAGAGATTTATCATAAGGAATTGATTCACAAAATCATGGAGGCTGAGAAGCCCCAAGACCTGCAGTTAGCAACGTGGAGACTCAGGTAAGCCGTGGTGTGAGTCCCGGTCACAAAACTGGCAGGCTTGAGACCCAGTTTGAGGGGGAGGCAGAAGAAAAACTGATGTCCCAGCTCAAAGCTGTGAGACAGAAAGAGGTCCCTGTTACTGACAGAAAGGGTCCGCCTTTTTGTCCTATTCAGGTGTTCCGCTGATTAGATGAGGCCCACCCACGTCGGGGAAGAGAATCTGCTCTATGCAGTGTACTGATTCAAATGTTAATCTCATCTGCAAACACCCTCACAGACACACACAGAGTAGTGTTTGGCCAAATATCTGGGCACCCTGTGGTCCAGGCAAGTTGACACATAAAATTAACCATCACAGGAGCACAGGTGAAGCAAAGAAGCATGTCAACGTTAAAGCGACTATTTGAATGTTCTGGATGACAAGGAATCTAAGAAGGAAATTTCTTTTTGTAAAAAGAAGTGTGAGTGTCTGCCTGAGGACTTTCAATGGCTGCGTGAGCATGTTCCATCCGTGTGCTGGGAGGGCTGGAACGCAGAGAGCCACTCCTCTGGCAGCAGCAGTCCTCCACCGATGATGATTGGGAATCGGTAGAGAAATATCCCAGTTTCCTTGTCCCTCCTGTGGCAAGGCCAGTATACGTTCTGCACCGTCTTTCAGAGGAGCTTAGTGAAATAGGATCCCATCCTCATAAATGTTCCTATTCCATTCCTTTTCTTATCTTACTTTCCCACTTTCCTACTGGTGCTAAGATCACCTCCCAAATAAACTACATGCACCCAAATAAGGTCTCAGGGTCTGTTTCTGGGGGAATCTGGCCTAAGATAAGAAGATAAACTGTGCTTAGCTCATAAATTCACTGTAATTAATACATGGGTTTAAGGTTGGAATTCAGCTGTGGCCGGTGTGGCTCAGTGGATTGAATGGCAGACCTCGAACCGTAAGGTGGTTGGTCTGATTGCTAGTCAGGGCACATGGCTGGGTTATGGGCCAGGTCCCCCATTGGGGGCATGTGACAGTCAGCCGATCAATGTTTATCTCTCTCCCTCCCCTCTCTCTAAAAATGAATAAATAAAATCTTTTAAAAAAAGAGAAAATGTTGGAATTCACACTACATGGTCCTCCAAAAATCTATACTTGAACTTTTTTTAATCCTTACCCAAGGATGTGTTTATTGATTTTAAAGAGAGAGGAAGGGAGAGACAGTGATTTTTAAACAGAGAGCAAGGGAGAGACAGACAGATGGATAGAGAGAAAGATGGATGTGAGAGAGAAACATCAATTAGCTGTCTTCCATATGCGCCCTGACTGGGGATCCTGATTGTGGGACAAACCCACAACCTAGGTATGTGCCCTGACTGGGAACTGAAGCCACAACCTTTTGGTGTATGGGACAATGCTCCAACCAACTGAGCCACCAGGCCAGGGCTAAAATGTTTGTTTAAGGTAAGTCATGGTAGTAAATTATAGCTGGGAAAAATGAAGACAAATCTCCTCTGTAAAGCACATTTTAAATTTAGCCCTCCAAGAATTATCAGAGATATTTCCAAGGGATACCAGTTTGTAATAAAAATATCTCAGAACACACAAGCTCCCTGGTTGGTGTGGTTCAGTTGGTTGGAGCATCGTCCCATAAACCAAAAGTTTGCATATTCAATTCCCCATCAGAGTACATGCCTGGGTTGTGGGTTTGGTCCTCAGTTGCATATGAGAAGCCACCAATCGATACTTCTCCCTCACACTGATGTTTCTCTCCCTCTGTCTCTCTCCTTTCTTGCCCTCACTCTAAAATCAATAAGCATGTACAAGAGTGAGTATAAAAAAATGAAGAAGAACACACAAGGATACAAACCTCATGCACAAGAGTCAGAAAATTCTGAGTGATATCTTTAAATGAAAAAAGTATTGAACTCCTTTAACTTGACCTTATCTGAGAAGCACTTTATCTTCCCTTCCATTCTAAATGACAGCTTTGCTGGATAGAGCAATCTTGGATGTAGGTCCTTGACTTTCATGACTTGGAATACTTCTTTCCAGCCCCTTCTTGCCTGTAAGGTCTCTTTTGACAAATCAGCTGACAGTCTGATGGGAACTCCTTTGTAGGTGACTGTGCCCTTATCTCTTGCTGCTTCTAGAATTCTCTCCTTCATTTTAATCTTGGGTAATGTAATTATGATGTGCCTTGGTGTGTTCCTCCTTGAGTCCAACTCACCAAGCCCTTATGATATGAAATGTTAAAGGGACTTATCTAAGAAAAAGAAGATAAAAAATGAACAGTAAAAAAACAGCAAACTCACAGGTATTAGCAACCACACCTAAAACAAAAGCAAACTAAGCAAACATCTAGAACAGGAGCAGAAACACAGAAATGGAGATCACATGGAGGGTTAGCAATAAGGGAGTGGGAGGAGGAGAGAGGGGGAAAAGGTACAGAGAATAAGTAGCATAGACGGTAGGTAGTAAATAGACAGGGGGAGGGCAAGAATAGTGTGGGAAATGTAGAAGCTAAAGAACTTATGGCCCATGGACATGAACTAAAGGGGGGAAATGTGGGTGGGAGGGGGTGTGCAGGGTGGAGGGGAATGATGAGGAAAAATGGGACAACTGTAATAGCATAATCAATAAAATATATTAAAAATTTAAAAATAAAAAATAAAAAGAAAAAGAAGATGCCTGCTTTTTAAAAAAAAAAAAGTATTGATCTATAGGCCTGACTGACATAGCTCAGTGGATTGAGTGTGGGCCTGTGAACCAATGGCTCATGGTTCAATTCCTAGTCATGGCACATGCCTGGGTTCCAGGCCAGTCCCCAAAAAGGGGTGCACAAGAGACAACCACACATTGATGTTTCTTTCCCTCTCTTTCTCCTTCCATATCTCTCCTTCCCTTCCCCTCTCTCTAAAAATAAAAAATAAAATCTTTTAAAAAATAGTATTGATCTATAATAGATTCAATTCAACCCCTATCAGCATTTCACCACACTGTTTTGAAGAAATTGACAAGCTCGTTCTAACATCTATATAGAATGAAAAAGGACATAGAAAAGTCAAGAATTTTTGAAAAAGGAGAACAAAGTTGGAAGAATTGCAGTAACTGATTTCAGTTCTAATTATAAACCTATAGTAATTAAGATAGTGTTGTATTGATATAGGAACGGATGTATAGATTAATGGAATATAGGAGAGCATGCAGAAATAGATCTTCTCATATATAGTCAATTGATTTTTAACCAAGTGCTAAGGTAATTCAATGAGATAAGGATAACTTTACAACAAAATATGCTGGAACAATTGGATATCCATATAGAAAAATGAGACTTAATTTGCACCTCACACCATATCCTAAAAGTACTTGAAATAATAAGAGACTTACACCTAAAAGCTAATACTATAATACTTCAAGAAGAGAAGATGGATAAAAGTGTTCACAATCTTCAATCAGACAAAGATTCTTTAGAAAGGATACAAAATCATAATAAAAAGAAAAAATAAATTAGACAAATTTTAACTTCTGATATTCATATACATCTGACAAAAGACTTGTATCCAGATATATAAACAACATTTACAAATCAATAATAATAAGACAAAAACCTAATTTTAAAAAATGGGCAAAAGATTTAGGCAAACATTTTACAAAAGAAGATATTCACTTGACCAATAAGCACATGAAAAATCCTCATCAGTGTTTATTCATCAGAGAAAAGCAAATTAAAACCACAAGATACTACTACATAGCCACTAAAATAGCTAAAATCTTAAATACTGACAACACCACCAACTACTGGCAAGGATGTAGAGCAATAAAACTCTTCTATACTGCGGGTGGAGGTACAAAATGGAATAACCATGTTGGAGAAGAGTTTGGTAATTTCTTATAAAGTTAAACTAACCATATGACCCAGAAAGTCTACTCTTAGTTTTTATCCAGGAGAAATGAAAACATATATCCACACAACAATTTGTATGTGATTGTTTACAGAAATTTTATTCATAATAACAAATACAAAATTGAAAATTACCAAAATGTCTGTCAACAAGTGACTAGATAAACAAACTTTTATATAGCCATGTAACGGAATACTATTCAGCAATAAAAAGGAACAAATTACTGGTACTGTACATACAACATGGGTGAAATTCAAAACCATTAAACTGGGTGAAAGAAGCTAGATACTAGACTATGTAATATATGATCACCTTTTTTAACTTATTATTTATTGACTTTTAGAGAGAGAGAGGAAGGGAGGAAGAGAGAGAGAAAGAGAGAGATGGGGGGTTGGGGGAGAGAGAGGAAAAGAAACATTAATTTGTTGTTTCACTTATGTATACATTAATTGATTGTTTTTTGCATGTACCCTGACCAGGGATGGAACCTGCAAACATGGCATAGTGGGATGACACTCTAACCAACTGAGCTACCTAGCCAGGGCTGTATGATCACATTTTTATGAAATTCTAGAAAAGAGGAAAATAATTTATAGTAACAAACAGTATCAGTCTCGTACACAAAGTTTTTTTAAAGGCAAAGTACTTCCAGTCAAGATGTAGGCGTATAGCTCACCTCCTCATACAACCACAGCAAAAATTACAAGTGGACTACCAAACAACTATCACCCAGAATAGTCAGAAAATTGAGCTGTATGGAAGTCCAACAACTGAAGAAATAAAGAAGTCAGAGTCATACAAATAGGTATGAGAAGCAGAGATGTGGAGACATGTGCAGAGGCATGGAGATGTGGAATGGGTGGTCCTACACCAATGTGTGATGGATAAAAATCAGGAGGGATACTTTGGGAGTGAGGGATACCAGGCCCACACCAGAGTACCCAGCACAGGGTTCCAGTGCCAGGAATATAAGTCCCCATAACTTCTGGCTATAAAAACCAGTGAAAGTTTGGACAGTGGAAGAAATTGCAGAATTCTCAGGAGTTTCCTCTCAAACGGCCTGCAATAGACTTAGGACTTAAGCAGACTCACTCCCTCTGGGCTCCAGCCCAGGGGCAGCAGCTGGAAGAGAGAAATTGAAGTGTCTGGCATCAGGGTGAGTGCTGGGGGACATCTTCCTCCTGGACAAAAATCAAGAGGTCAGGTAGTGGCATTGTCCCCTTTCTGAGCCCTCTCCCACACAGAACCACAGAGTAATGACAACATATTGTAGACTCCATCATCCTGGTTCACACAGGTTGCTCTGCCCCAGTGATTACCTAAGGCTCCACCCCATCCAACTTACCAGTGCACTTTTCTGCAATAGACCACCATACTAACACAGGGAATCAAAGCAGCTCTACCTAATACACAGAAACAAACACAGGGAGGCTGCCAAAATGAAGAGACAAAGAAACATGGCCCAAATGAAAACAAAACAAAACAAACAAAAAAACTCCAGAAAAAGAATGAGACAAAATGGAGGTAAACAATCTACCAGATGCAGAGTTTGAAACACTAGGTATTAGGATGTTCAAGGAACATTATAAAAGAAGTCTTAGGTAGAAATGAAGGTTACACTAAGTGAAATAAAGAAAAGTTTAAGGGGAACCGACAGCAGAGTGGATGGAACCAAGAATCAAATCAATGATTTGGAACATAGGGAAGAAAAAGATATTCCATCAGAAAAGCAAGAAAAAAAAGATTCCAATAATACAAGGATAGGCTAAGGAATCTCTGGGACATCTTCATGTGGACCAATATCTGAATCATAGGAATGCCAGAAGGAGAAGAGAAAGAGTAAGAAATGGGAAACTTATTTTTAAAAAATATAAAGAAAGAAAAGTTTCCTAATTTGGTGAGCCAAATAGATATACAAATCAAGGAAGCACAGAGAATCCCAAAGAAGATGCACACAAAAAGGACCACCCAAAGACACATCAGAATTGAAATGCCAAAGGTTAAAGATAAAGAGAGAATCTTATAAGGCAGCAAGAGAAAAGCAGAGTTACCTACAAAGGAGTTCCCATAAGACTATCAGCTTATTTCTCAAAAGAAACTTTGCAGGCAAGAAGAGACTGGCAAGAAGTATTCAAAGTGATGAAAAGCAAGGACCTACAACCTAGATTACTCTATCCAGCAAAGTTATCATTTAGAATTAAAGGGCAGATAAAGTGTTTCCCAGACAAGGTAAACCTAAAGGAGTTCATCACTACCAAGCCATTATTATGTGAAATGTTAAAGGGACTTATTTAAGAAAAAGAAGAAATTCAAAACTATGAACATTAAAATGGTAATAAATTCACAACTATCAACAATTGAATTTAAAAAACAAACTAAACAACAAGCAGACAGAAACAAAATCATAGATATGAAGATCGTTTGGAGGGCTACCAGTTGGGAGGGGGAAAGGGGAAGAATGGGGGGAAAGGTACAGGGAATAAGAAGCATAATTGGTAGTACAGAATAGACAGGGGGATGTTAAAAACAGTGTAGGAAATGGAGAAGCCAAAGAACTTATATGTATGACCCATGGACATGAACTAAGGTGGGGGACTGCCAGAGGGAATGGGAGTACCAGATGAATGGGATTCAAGGAGGGAAAATTGGGACAACTGTAATAGCATAATCAACAAAACATATTAAAAATAAATAAAAGCATAGCTCAAAGACAAAAAAAGGCAAAGTAAAAGCACAATGAGGTATGGTTTTCTTTTGACCTGCCGGATAGCAAAAGCACAACTCCAGATCAGAGATCACAGGTGGAGTTTGGGGACCGACCACAAAGGACCATGATAGACTATTTTATCATGACAGAAATGCTCTATTTTTTTATTACGGTAGTATGTATTTATCAAACTACAGCAAAACGCACACTTCAAATAAGGATTTTATTGTAAGCAAATTATACA
The DNA here is from genome assembly GCA_004027475.1 of Anoura caudifer. Classification (NCBI taxonomy): domain Eukaryota; kingdom Metazoa; phylum Chordata; class Mammalia; order Chiroptera; family Phyllostomidae; genus Anoura; species Anoura caudifer. Next base: position 50,885 of record PVKU01003668.1, on the reverse strand, counting down.
CTTGTCAAACTACCACAAAATATGCACTTTAATCAAGGATTTTATTGTGTGTAAATATTACCTCAACGAGGGGAATGGGGAGTTATTGTTTACTGAGAACAGAGTTTCAGCTGGGGGAGATGAAGAAATTCTTTTTCATGGTGATGATGGATAGTACTTAATGTGAATTTTTGAAAGAACAATGTAAATGTATTTCAAGCCATAGAACTGTACACTTAATGTGGTTAAAATGGTAAATTTTGTATTATATATATTTACCAAACAAAAAAGTATACCTCAATGTTGATTTTACAAAAATGAAAGAGGGTTTCCAAAATAGAAGTTTGAAAAAGAATAAAATGCCAAGTCTAGAAAGAAATATATAATATTTGGAAATATGTATGGAGGATATACTAGATGCTAGCACTATATTTGATGCTATTGGGCTGTCTAGGAAGATAAAAATGGCCACCATGGAACATGAAAAGAGTTGGAGCTAAGAGCCAGAATTCTAGCTCCTGCAGGGCTGACTGTGTGGTCTGGTCATGTCGCTTTCCCTCTTCAGCTGCCTCCCCAGTAACATGTTCGTGATGAACTGCCTTGCACCCAAGGTCTCTCCCAGTTCTAACACTTTCTATTTTTCTGTCCATTAGGGATTTACTTCCTTATAGATAAGAAATTGGATCCATAGCCTAGGTAAGGAAGACCTAAGGTGAGCTTTAAAAAAAATGAATAACATTAACATTCATAATAATAATTTGTCTTAGAGAAGTCATGCCAATTTTTTTCCCAATTAACTTTTACTAAACACTCATGTTTTATGTCCAGGCTTTCTCCTTTCCTCTGCTCCCCTTCTTTTTTCTCCCTATCCCTCCCTCCCTTTTTCTGTGTTCCTCCTTCCCTTTCTCTGTTTTTCTTTCTTGTGACTCAAAAACCTGTATATCAACACTCCCCCAAACCTGCTCCATCAAAGGTCACAGTGACCTACTTCCTCATTGCCCATTCCAAAGCATTCTTAAATATGCATCTCACCTGAATGTTTCGCCAAAGTCAATGCTATTAACCCTCCAATCTAACAGAACTTGTAACTCTTCACTTCTGAGATGCCAATCTATCCAATCCTGCCTCCTGGACTTCACTGTCTCAGTCCTTCCAGGAATCAGAAACTGATAGAATATATTCAAGGCCTATGGGCCCTATGGTCCCCATGGCATCTTCTTTGTTTTCATTTCTTTGTGTGTTGTTGTTGCTGTTTGTTGTTGTTGTTGTTTTAAGCCATTTTGAATGTAAAAGCTATCCTTAGATGACAGATTCTGTTCTTTGTGGTTTTCCCTTCTCAATGTACCGGTTCTTCCTGGGCTATTCCACCCAAGGCTGTCACTCCAATACCCACCTGTATCCCAACAGCCTAAATAATTAGTGATGTCCTTTAAGTTCCATCTTTCCAGGAGTGGACCATTAAGGATGTCCCACTTTGTGCATTCTAGGAAAAATTGTAGCTGTGCAAAAGAAAAAGGACAAAGTACATGAACAGATGATTTATAAAATAACAAAAGTCAGTGGCTTTTAAGCATATTAAAAATCTTAGCCTCATCTATGATAAAAGAAAGGCAAAGTAAAAAACCACAATGATGTGATTTTTTGACCTTGCAGAATAACAAAAATGAAAGAGTGATCACTAGGGGTCGATGAAGTATTGGAGAAATAAGCGTTATCCTCTAGGTGGACAATTTAATAATATTGATCAAAATATAAAATGTACATATCTTCAGGATCAGAATGTTCATTTATAGAAAACTACATGAGGAAGGCAGAATGGAGAATACAAGTGTGCATGTTGCTGCTTGTATTAATAAGGCATGGGGAGAATATGTGCATAGACAGTAGACTGTTAAGAGTGGTCAGGGTGGGGCAGAAACTAGAGTGCAGGGAGTCAAGGGTGGAGAGAAACTTGTATTTTCTCTGTGTATTTTTTGTATTGTTAGAATATTTTTATCTTGTGCATACTGTGTTTTTACCAAAATATTAACATTAATAAGTGAATCGAAAAATAGATATATAATAGATAGATGATAAGAAGGAGAGCCTTATAAACAAAAAGAAAGAAATAATTGAGATAGAAAGGTCCTTAAAAATGTCTAATCCAACACCATTTGCTGATGGAGAAACAGAACCCAGAGCACCTTCTGAGACTTGCCTAACGCTGCACTGTTCCTGGTCAAGCTGGAACTTGAGTCCAGGCCTCCTAATTCTCAGCCCAGCACCTATCCCTCTACACAAATTAAATCAAGTCTCTTACATGACACCTTTGATGAAAGAAGTTCATCTACATATTTTAACTTGAGAAGCAAATGAAGGCATTTATAAACTTGAACATATGCAATGTATTTTCTTTTCTTCAAGGAAGGTACATTCTTGTATTTTAAAATTACCAAAGTATTAGATGTTTTGTTGTCTAGAAAAAATGGTAGAAAATTTAAATAATGCAGAAGTGTGTTGTAGTATTATTTCTTCAACAAACATTTCATCCCTCCCCCATCTTAATTGACTTTCATGGGACCTACACCACTTGCAACTCCAGGGAACACTCTGATCTAAGCTTAAGCAGGCCTTCTTGCCCCAGTGATTTATTTAGAATGTATAAGTCTAAGCCAATCAGCATTTGCCTTTCTCCTGGCCACAGGGGTTCATTCAGGGTAGGTCCAAAAAGTATCGAATCTGAAAACTTTTGATGAGAATTATGAGACACAAACATGCCTCTGCTTCTGGATACCATGGCAGGGGGCATATGTGGAGCCTGGAACTGATGCAATTTTTTTTTTTTTTACTACCAAGAAAGAATCTTACCTAAGAATTCAGCTGACACTAATTTCTCAACAAAAACATTTCAGGTCAGAAGGGTTTAGCATGAACTATTCAAAGTGATGAAAAGCAAGGACCTACAACCGAGACTACTCTACCCAGCAAAGCCATCATTTTAAAACGAAGAAGAAATAAAGAGCTTCCCAGACAAGAAAATGCTAAAGGAGTCCATCACCACCAAACCAGTATTACAAGAAATGTTAAAAGGACTTCTAGAAGGAGGAGGAGGAGGAGCAACATAAATATTTATAATAAAATGACAACAAATAAGTACCTATCAATATTCACTTTAAATATAAATGGATAAATGCTCCAATCAAAAGACAGAGGGTAGCTGAATGGATAAGAAAACAGGACCCATGTATACATTGTCTATAAGAGACACTTCAGACCAAAAGACCCACAGAGCCTAAAAGTAAAAAGATGGAACAAGATATTTCATGCAAATGGAACTGAAAAACAAAAGGTGGGGTAGTAATACTTATATACACAAAATAGACTTTAAAACAAAAGTTATAATAAGAGACATAGAAGAACGTTACATAACGATAAAGGGATCAAACTAAAAAGAGGATATAACCTTTATAACATTTATGCACACAACATAGGAGCACCTAAATATATAAAGCAAATTTTGATGGTCATAAAGGGAGAGATCAACAGTAATACAGTCATAGTAGGGGATTTTAACACCCCATTGAGATTAATGGACAGATGTTCCAGACAGAAAATCAACACAGAAACAATGGCCTTGAATGACACACTAGGCCAGATAAATTTAATTGATGTTTTCAGAGTATTTCACTCCAGAGCATAATGTACACTTTTTTCAAGTATATATAGAACATTTGCCAGGATAGATCACATGTTAGGTCATGAAACAAGTCTCAATAAATTTAAGAGGATTGAATTCATGTTAAGCACTTTCTCCAACAACAATGGTAGAAAATTAGAAATCAAGTACAGGAAAAAACAGAAAACACACACAAACATGCAGACTAAAGAACATGTTACTAAATAATGAATGGGTTAAAATGAGATCTAGGAAGACATCAAAAGATACTGTAACAGGGTACAGCCAAGGGGGACCCCAAACAGGGATTCATAATGGGGTCCAGAACTCGGTATCCAGGAAATATTAGAGAAAAACATATATATGATGTCCTCACTCCCACAAATCTGAGCTGGGGGATGGGACACTTAGAGCAGGGCCATTGAGAGTTGTTTCAAATAGCAACAGTTTTGCAGATAACCTCTAGAATACATATAATATAGAATAACATATAGAATAACATATCTATAACCCTTAACTGTTTCATAGATATGTTAAACAGCTATGGCCATGCTTTGAGCCAGGGGGATGGGAGTGACTTCAACCCATGATGTAACTGGGAGGCAACACCCCCTGGTTACAGAGCCTGCATTAAGAGCTTGGAGATGATTGGCTCCACACCATAGGGCCACACCTGCCTGGACTTACTATGGCAGCCCAGTAAAGCTGGAAAAATACGAGAATGCTGGCAGCTGTGGCCAATTGTGGGAGGAGTCGGAAATGGTGCAGCAAACGAAGATTGGTGCTGGGATTTAAACCCAGGAGCAGCAGCCATGTAGAGTCTTTTTGGGACCACTCTGCTTGGGCAGGGAAGAACACGGACTTCTTTTTCTTTTTCTGAGATATGATACCCTGGACTGGGCAGAGGGGGAAGGAAGGACTGTGCATATGTGGGTATTCTGAAGGACTTTGGGATCTCAATGAAGACATTATTACTCTTAAGTTTGTATAACTGTTATTTTATTTTATTTTAATTGTTGTTCAAGTACAGTTTTCTGCCTTTACCCCCATCCCAGCCCACCCCCACAGCTCTCCCCACCTCCCTCCGGTTTCCACCCCCCCTTGTTATTGTCCACATGTCCTTTATACTTGTTCCTGCAAACCCTTCCCCTTTTCCCCTGAAATTCCCTCCCTTCTTCCCTCTGGTCACTGTCAGCCTGTTCTCAATATCAATGTCTTTGGTTATATTTTGCTTGTTTGTTTGTTTTGTTGATTAAGTTTGTATAATTCTTTAAATAAATAGTCCCTTTACTTTTCACCAGTCTCTGGCATTGAGAGACGTCTTTCCCTGGCAGCAGGCAAGGTGAATCTAGTACAGGATGGGGGACCCCCAGAGCACAAGGGCGGGTCCATTTAGTAATAGTATATCATTCACCACCCCCTACCGGGTCTGTTCTGTAACAATACCTTAAGTCAAATAAAATGAAAACACAATAACTCAAAATCTGTGGGACACAGAGGGAGCAGTCCTAAGAGGGAAATTCATAGGACTGCCTGAAAAAAACTAAGAAAAGTCTCAAATAGATGATGTTGCCTTACACCTAAAGGAACTAGAAAAAGAACAACAGATAGAGCCCAAAGTGAGTAGAAGGAAGGAAGTAATAAAGACCAGAGTAGAAATAAACAAAATAGAATCTAAAACATACCAAAAAAAATCAATGGAACCAAGACCTCGTTCTTAGGAAAGATAAAACAAAATTGATACAGCTTTAACCAAACTCAGAAAAAGAGGACAAATAAACAAAATTAGAAATGAAAGAGAAAAAACAACTGATACCACAGATGTACAAAGGAGTACAAGAAAATATTATTATGAACAACTGTATGGCAAAAAATAGGGCCATCTGGAAGAAATGGATAAATTACTCAAAACATACAATCTTCCAAAACTGAATCAAGAAGAGACAGAAAATTTGCACAGACCAATTACAAACAACAAAATCAAAGCAATAATCAAAAACTCCCAACAAACAAAACTCCTAGACCAGATGGCTTCATAGGTGAATTGTACCAAATATTCAAAGGACTAAAACTTGTCCTTTTCAAATATTCCAAAAAATTCAAGAGGGAAAACTCCCAAGTTTGTTTTATGAGACGAGCATTTTCCTAATTCCAAAACCAGATAGCCACTACAAAGAAAGAAAATTATAGGCCAACATCCTTGATGAACATAGGTACAGAAACCCTCAACAAAATATTAGTAAACCAAATTCTTCAATACATTAAAAAGATCATACACCATGATGAAGTTAGATTTCTTCCTGGGGTGTAAGTTTGGTACAATATCCACATCACATAAACAAAATGAAGGATAAAAATCATACGATTACATCAATAAATGCAGAAAAGCAATTGACAAAATTCAGCACCCACTTGTGATAAAAACTCTCAGCGAAGTGGATATAGAGGGAACATACCTCAACACAACAAAAGGCTGTGTATGACAAACCCACAGGTAACAACATACTCAATGGTGAGAAAACTAAAAGTATTTTCCTTAAGATGAGGAACAAGACAGGGATGTTCACTTTCACCTCTCTTATTTAACATAGTGCTGGAAGTCCTAGTCACAGCAATCAGACAAGAAGAAGAAATAAAATGCATCCAGATTGGAAAGGAAGAAGTAAAACTATCCTTATTTGTATCCTTATTTGTATATAGAGAACCCTGATTCCACCAAAAATCTACTAGAACAGATAAAGGATTTCAGTAAAATAGCAGGATACAAAACAAATATTTAGACATCAGTTGCATTTTTGCATACCAATAATGAACTATCAGAAAGGGACACTATGAAAACAATCCCATTTATAATTGTACAAAAAAATACCTAGGAATAAATTTATCCAAGGATGTAAAGGATCTGTACTCAAAAAACTGTAAGACACTGAGGAAACAAACTGAAGAAGATACAAACGAATGGAAGCATGTATTATGCTCATGGATAGAAAAAAACTAACATCATTAAAATGTCCATACTACCCAAAGCAATCTATAGATTCGATGCAATACCTATCAAGATACCAACAGTGTCTACCTGACCAGTGTGACTCAGCTGGTTGGGTGCTGCCATGCAAAGCAAAAGGTCAGGGGTTCAGTTCCCCTTCAGGGCACATGCCTGGGTTGCAGGTTCGGTCCCAGTCAGGGTGCACAGGAGAGACAACAAATCAATGTTTCTCTTTCACATCTATGCTTCTCTCCCTCTTTTTCTCCCTCCCTTCCCCTCTGCCTAAAAATAAATAAATAAAATTTTACAATAAAAGGTACCTATGGTGTATTTCACAGAACTAGAAAAAATAATCCCAAAATTTATATGAAATGACAAAAGACCCCAACTAGCCACAGCAATCTCGAGAAAGAAGAACAAAATTGGAAATATCATGCTACCTGATATAAAACTATACTACAAGAAAATAGCAATCAAAACAGCAGGGTACTGGCAGAAAAACAGACACATAAAAACAGAACAGAATAGAGAGCCCAGAAATAAAACCACACCTATATGGTAAATTAATTTATGATAAATGAGGCAAGAGCATACAATAGGTTAAAGGCAGTCTATTCAATAAATGATATTGGGAAAATTGAACAGGTAATGCAAAAAAAAAGAAACTAGACCCCTTCTTACAACACATAAAAAGTAAACTCAAAAATGGATTAAAGACTTAAATGTAAGATTCAGAACCATAAAATTCCAAAAAGAAAACATGGATAGTAAAATCTCTGATATTTTTCTTAGTAATATTTTTTATGACATATCTCCTCAAGCAAGTGAAACAAAAGAAAAAATAAGCAAATGGGATTACACCAAACTAAAAAGATTTCACACAGCAAAGGAAACCATCAACAAAATAAAAAGGCAACCTACTGAATGGAAGAAGAGATTTACCAATAATATGTCTGATTTACCAATAATATGTGAATAATATAACAAAAATTATAAAGAACTCATAAAACAACTCCAAAAAGCAATCCCGTTTAAAAGTGGCAGAGGACCTGAAGGGACATTTCTCCAAAAAAAGACATACAAATGGTCAGTAGACATATGAAAAGATGCTCAACATCAATCATCAGAAATGCAAATGAAAACTACGATGAAATATCACCTAACATCTGTCAGATTGGCTATCATCGATAAATCAACAGAAAACAAGTGTTGGCAAGGATGTGGAGAAAAGGGAACTGTGGCACTGTTGGTGGGAATGCAGATTGATGCAGTCACTGTGGAAAGCAGTATGGAAAGTCCTCAAAAAATTAAAAATGGCCTGGGCTGGTGTGATTCAGTTGGTTGGAGCATTGCCCCATAACGAAAAGGTTGTGGGTTTGATTCCCAGTCAGGGCACATACCTATGTTGTAGGTTCAATCCCTTTTCCAGGCGCATTTGACCCTGGTCCAGGCGTGTATGGGAAGCAACTGACAGATGTTTCTCTCTCGCATCAATGTTTCTCTCTCTTCCTCTCTCCCTCTCTCTAAAATGTCCGTGAATGAGAATTTAAAAAAAAAAGTTAAAAAATTAAAAATGGAACTGCTTTATGACTCAGTGATTCCACTTCTGGGAGTATATCCGAAGAAACCCAAAACACTAATTTGAAATAATTTATGCACTCCTCTGTTCTTTGCAGTGCTATTTACAATCACCAAGCTATGGAAGCAACCCAGGTGCCCATCGATAGATGAGTGGATAAAAAAGCGGTAGTACATATATACAATGGAATGTTCCTCGGCCATAAAAAGAATGAAATCTTACTAGTATTTGCAACAGCATGGATGAACCTAGAGGGTATTATGCTGAGCAAAATAAGTCAGTCGGAGAAAGACAAATACCATATGATCTCACTTATATGTGGACTCTAAAGAGCAAAATTAAGGAACAAAGAAGATAGAAACAGATTCAAACATAGATACAGAGAATAGACTGATCATTGCCAGAGGGGAGGGGGTATTGGGAGCCAGGTGATAAAGGTGAATGGGTTAAGAACTACAAATTGGCGGTCGCAAAATAGCCCTGGGTCTGTAAAGTACAGCACAGGTAATACAGTCAATAATATTATAATAACTGTATATGGTGCCAGGTGAGCGCTTGAAATTTTACCGAGACCACTTTGTAAAGATTTTAATTGTCTAACCACTGTGCCGTACACCTGAAATTAATACAAAATAATATTAAATGTAAGCTGTAATTTAAAAATAAAATTAAAAAAAAAATCCATTCAGCTGGCTCAAGAGAAAGCAGAGAAGAGAGATGGAAAGAAACCGACTTCTTGAAGACATTATTAAGTTGCCAAATCACACCAATCCTGGTTATTGTCAAATTGCCAAATCACAGTAGACCTCTGAACTTTCCAGTTATGAGAGCAAAAGTTCCCCTTTTGTATTTAAGCTCATTTGAGTTAAGCTTTTCATTACTTACTTTGTAAAGAAACCAAAATGATACATATTTAAAGTAAAGAAGTGAGCATCTCCCCACTTCCACACCAAAGTAATAACCACTGTAAACCATTTGGTGTTTGTCCTTTATTACATACACACATGTACAGCTTTTTGGATGTTTTTTAACAGTCATCATTTACACTACTCATGTTTTTTACAGCTTGCTTTTTCCCTACTTGATTACAAGGCCTGGGTGGTTTCCCTGTCAGCACAAACCAAGTACCCATTGCTGCATGGTGTCCCATGGTGCCCTTGTAACTCACTCAGCAAACCCCCTTCTGATTTTAGAATTTAGATTTAGTCTCTGTATGCTGTGTTGCTGTGTTACAGTGCGTTGCACTGTGTTACAGTGATGCTGTGTGTGTGTGTGTGTGTGTGTGTGTGTGTGTGTGTGTGTGTGTATCCTCATATACCTGTGTGAGACACACTAAAAGGAGTGATTGTATTTGTGAGCTCTGGAATCAGACTGCCTGGATTTAAATCCTGGCCTCACTAACTACTACTAGCTGTGAAAACTGAACTTCCCTAAGCCTCAGTTTCTCCTTCTGGAAAACAGAGGTCATTATAGGCCCACAGTCAAAAGGCCACCTCGTGAAGGAAACAAAGGTACCTGGCATAGGACAGACATGTGGTTAGTGTTTAGTCAGTGTTTAGTTTAGTTGTCATTGACACCAATGTCTGGAATTGGTCTTTCTGGGAAGAAGCATGTTTTACCCTTTAAATTTTGATAGATGCTGCCAATTGCCCTCCAGAAGTAAATCAATTTACACTTTCCCCTGGAATGCTCTTTGACTCCCCCCTTTACCAGCACTGGGTTTCTGACAATCCAATAGGCAAAATAGTTACTCATTACTATTTTCCTTAGAGCTTGGATTGATCGCTGGCAAGCTCTTTGTCTGTAAGCCATTGTATTGCTAATCCATGAGCTACTTGTTCATCTTCTTTGCCTCTTTTCCTTTGGAGTTTTGAGTTCTTCCTCTCTGGTTATTTGTGTATGTTTAGGATACTAAATCTTAATCTAATATATATGATGTAAATACCTTATTCTAGCCTGTTGTATGTCTTTTAGCTTTTTTAAATATCTTTTGTTTTTTAGAAGTTTGTATTTTTTAATATAATCAAACCTGTTCAATTTTTTTCTTGTTTCTGGATTGTGCCTTTTTAAAAAGGATAGTTTCTGATGTACATTTGGCTTTTCTATTCAGAGCAGGGTTGCCCCTGGATTTGGGACATATTGTGAGTTTGCTTCCCCCCCCCCCCTTCCTGAATAGTCTGGGCCTTCTGGACATTATGACAGACTACTAACTTAGAGGTCTGAAAAAGGCTTCCAGTGCCCAACTTCAGGTCTTGGCACTCTATCCACAGCGCCTCCTCCTGGGCACCACAGAACACTCAACCTACGGTAGAACAGGCCTCCTGAGCTGAGGGGAGGGGAGGGTGGTCTCCGGCCCTCAGTTTAGTATGCATTGAGTGTGGATTTTGGCAGTGGGATACAAGAAAGTTACAGGATATAGAAATGATACAGTTTCTGCCCTGGAGGTGTTTGGAGAAAACTGACACAGAAACAGATTATTTCAGGTTTTCTCCTATGCATGATTAACAGTTTACTCTATCTTCATAAAACATTTAAATATAGGTAATGATGTTGAACAGGTTACTTCATTTAGCAGTACAGAATTCTACTTTTAAAAAATGGATCCAACGAATTATGATCTCAGATTCCACAACAACCAAAGAATTATCTTCTAAATGAGACTAATAAAAATAGTCTGGTGCAGATGGAAACCACTTGGACAGAGTCCGTTCCTTGGATTCTCACCTGGGTTGTGCCAAGAATAAACCTTGTGATCCAGGGTGTTCCCTAAACCTTTAGCCTTTGTCTTTTCTTAGTTGGCTCTCAGGATCTTGCAGTGAGGAGAGTTTGGTAAGAGGAGAGCATGAAGGGCAGAGATGCATAAGAATTGTTTTATTGTTGTTTTGTTTTGAGTTTTAAATATCACAGTGAAAAATCTTGGCCTTTAGATTACACTCATATTTGGTTTACAAAGTAATTTGTAATCTACTCTTGCACCCTGCCAGCCTCATCCTGCGCTCCTGTTTCCCTTCCTAAATAGTTCTGGGTGCTCTGATCTCTCAAAACCTTTGCCTGTGCTTCTCTGGCTTTCTGCTCTGGCCTTCCCTCCTTCACTTCTTCCTCCACGGTTATGGGGTAAACTGGTATGTTGAAGTCCTAACCCCCAGTATCTCAGAACGTGGCCTTACTGGGGGAAAGGGTGTTGCAGATATAATTAGTTTAATTAGAATGAGGTTGTACAGGAGCAGGGCGGGCCCCTAATTCACTAGGACTGGTGATCTTACAAAAAGGGGGAAATTTGGACACAGAGACACAAGTCAAGAACTGCCAGAGACTGCCTGTGAACCACATAAAGGTAGGCAAGAGGCATGAAACAGATGCACCCCCACAGCCCTCAGAAGGAACAAATCTTACCAACACTGTGATTTGGAATTTATGGTCTCCAGAATTTATAGACAATATATTCCTGTTGTTTAAGCCACTTGGACTGTGACACTTTGTTGCAGCAGCCTTCTGAAACTAATACATACATTTCAGGACGGCTCTCAAGCATCACCTGGAGGCCTTTCTTAGCCCCCACAGTCTGGGTAACTTTTCATAAATAACTAATTTGGGTGTGGTTGACATAATGTTACATTTTGTAGATATTGAATTACACAGGTAGTTGATATTGTCATTTTCTTTTCTTATTTTGGACATGATATTTTTTTCAGGACTCCAACATTTTTATAGTTCCAGGGAAAACTTGCAGGCCTTAAGTTCATGCCTAGAGAGCGGAGTGACTCAAACCCTCCTTAGCATCCTGAGCTTATTTCTGTTTCAGAACCAAGCACCAACACTGTGGGAGTAACTGACGCTTCCTTGTGTTTTTTTTTACAAGCCTGTAGATTCCTCCAGGACCAGTCTCTACCACACTTCTCTTTGTGTGCATCCCAGCATGATATCTAACGTGCAGCTGGCTGTTCAGTAGACTCATTTAATGAACAAATAAGCTTTTTTTTTTTTTATGAATCCGACTTTTTAGATGACTAAGTGTGGCAACAATTAATGCTTCTATTTTAAAGCTTGGAAGCAAGGAATAACTAAACATGAAACAAAGAAAAACCTAGGGCACATTTTTTTACATGTGAGGGAATTTATACTCTGAGGACTTTATGAGGACAAACCCTTTGTCATTTTGCTAATCCTAAAAGGCAGATTGGTAAATAATATAGCTGGACTTCCATCTCTCTTGGCCTTCCCCTGAGGCGTTGGTTCAAGGAGGTGAATCCGGCACTGGGTTCAACTTAAGGGTTTAAAATAAATGCTAGAGAGAAAAGGTCAAGGAAGAGAAAAACATCGATGCCATAGCAGTAGGAATGAGTGGCCTCTGGAAAGAAGTGGGCACGTGGGGAAAAGGAAGGCAAAGTGGAAAGAAGGTGGTGGCCTGCAGGATGATGGTGCTGTGGATGAGACCATAAGCAGGCGAGCAACCGAACACATGCTGAGAGTTCACCGCTGCCTAAAGTAACAGCAAGTACCGGCATGCACCGTCTCCTTTCGCCCTCCTGACAGCCCTGTGATGCAGTTCTCATCCTCCCTACACAGATAAAGAAACTTGGGTTTAAAAGGTTGCGCTGAGATGAGGGTGAAGGTCTTACAGCTGGTGATGGCAGAGCTGTGACTTGGAGTTTGTGTGGCCCCAGAGCCCACACACCTAAGGGCCTTAACCTCTCCAGCAAGTTGTATTTGTGTGTCTGTCACTACCTTACAGGCCCCCTGAAGGCAGAAGAGTTATGTCCATCTTGTATTATGGGAGGTTTTCTGACTTTTTGAATGGAAGGATATAATAATTGCTTACCAAATCAGTTGATTTTGATTGAGGAGAGCACATCACACTCTGTCTTCATTTCTCTTGTTGTTCATCACAATATTTATTTGATAGCAATAATTCTTTTTAAAAAAATCCTCACCCAAGGATATTTAGAAAGAGAGAGAGAGGAAGGGAGAGAGAGAGAGAGACAGAGAGAGAAACATCAGTTGGCTGCCTTCCCACATGTGCCCCGCTTGTGGATGGAACCCATAGCCTTTTGGTGCACAGTTTGACACTTCAACCAACTGAGCAGCCCAGCTAGGGCAAAGGCAATAATTTTTGAATCAAGACCTATTCTGTTAAAATTATTAAGCACAGTGTTTATTTTTTTAATTTATTGCTTTTAGAGAGAGGAAGAGAGTGAGAGAAAGAGGAACATCGATTTGTTGTTCCACCCGTTCGTGCGTGCGCTGGTTGTTTCTTGTATGTGCCCTGACCGGGGATCGAACTCATGACCTTGGTATTTGGGGACAATGCTCTAATCAACTGAGCCTCCCAGCCAGTGCCTATTCTTCACTGGGCACAGTTCCACTAGCTCTGTGTATATTAACTCATGCAATCCTCTCAGGAACCCTCCAAGCAAAGCGGCAGCCCACAGTCATACAGGTTGTGACCAGCACCCCCTAAAATTTTGCAGTTCTCAAAACCTGCCCATCCAGAGGTGGTGACTCTGCTGGTAACTCTCAATGTGCCCATTTTACAGATAGAGAAACTGAGTCATAGAGATGTTCAGTTAAACTTTCTTAGGTTCACAGTTAAACTCATGATAACTACCTAATACTGTTCAAAGCATGGTAAGATCTCATTAATTTAGCCCATTTGCAAGGGTAGATATGACAAGGTGGTAGAATTTACACTCCTTGAAAAGTGTGTGAATTATGGAGTTGTTTGTGAGTAAATTAGTTCTAGCACATCAAACTACGTGCAGGCAGTTGCCTAAGCACCGCCAGAATGTCTGTCGAGAAGCACAGTCACATTTCCTTAGTGCCTGTTGGTGTGTCCTCTGAAATCAGGAACAATTAATATACAAAACTCCTTACAATTAAAAAGGAGGTTGTCTTTATTTAGCCAGTTAAATATTGACTAGCCCAGCAATTTACTTACTAAATAAGTTCTCCTTAAATTACCCAAAGACTTCCCCGTATTTCAAATGAATATATTACAACTCATAATTGAGCTTAACTTAGTAAAATTTTAGTATATTGGTGAAGACTGAGTTAGCAAAGCCCTAGGGAGGAGCTTCAAGAGAAACATTTTTATTTTGTATTTTAATTTTTTTAATTGTTGTTCAATTACAGTTGTCCCCATTTTTCCCACATTGCTCTCCCCTGCCCATCCCCCCTCCCACATTCAATCCTCCCCCACATTGTCCTTGTCCGTGGGTCTTTTATATTTGTTCCTTGACTTGACCCTTCTGACAGAATAACTCTTAAACCAATGATAAGACAGGAATAAACCTAGTTCATTGCCAATTCAATATATAATATTTTGGTCTAGTTTCCAGAATATACTGCTCAGTTAAAAAAAAAAAGTCCATAGGATTTCAAGTAAGGTTTTCCTATGCATATATTAACGTTTGGTATTATTCTTACAAATCTGGTTTTAAGTATGGTGTAGTGGTTTGGGCTTCGGTCTCCCAGGATCCAACGTGCACAAGAACCCGCTGAGGATCTTGTTACCCTGCAGATTCTGATCCAGTAGATGTGGGATGGGGCCAGAGAAGCTACAGACGTAAAATGCTTCCAGGTGAAGCAGATGCAGAGTTTAGAACTCAGACTTTGGAGCGAGATCAAAATTCTAGCTCTACCACTTATTTAGATCAGTGTCCTGGGGCGAGAAATTTAACCTCTTAGTTTCCCCATCTGCAAAATGGGGCAATGATACTACTGTATAAGGGTGTTGTGAAGATAAGATTCATTAATCAATGTAAAGCAATTCAAGCAGGAAAAAACCAAACTGGTGTTAGGCTACACACACAGTTGCAACTTGCTTTGTTCACTTAACAGTACATCCCGGGCCTCTTCCGATGTCAGCAGGATAAAATCTGCCCCATTTATCCTAACATCCTCATAGTATTCCACAATTGTTTTTATCTTGATTGCTTAATTCCAAAGGATTTTTTATTTTTTTAAATTGTGGTAAATTGTACAAAATACAAGAGTTTACCAATTTCGCCATTTCGGAGGCATTGCACACATTCACACTGGCGTGCAGCCATCACCACTGTTCATCTCAGGACATTTTCCATGTTCCCAAACTGAAAACCGATACCCGCTAAAGCATGGCCCCCCACTGTGAATGAGGTCCCTTAAATAAGTGGAATCACACAACACTTGTCCTTCTGTGTCTCCAGTGGATTTAGAAGGATGTTTTCTCAGTGGCCCTTCCTGCGCAATCCACACTCTGAATCCTGAATACATGCAGAGGGTGGTTGTCTCTCTCCTGAGGACCTTCTGTGATGTGCGACCTCCACAGGCCTCGGACTCTGCAGTTAACTGCAGCCACCACCACTTTCATTCCCGGAGTGCCCACACTGGGTCAGCCCTGTCCTGAGTACTGCAGAGTATTCTGTGGGGTTGGACAGATGACCCTCCATCTTGCAGATGCAGAAACTGAAGGTCACAGAGGCTAAGTGACCAGCCTGCTGTTAGTTAGGGACAGAAATGGAATATAATTAGGTGTGACCCCAAAGCCCCTGCCCATTCCACTACCTGCTATTCTGGCAAATAAAAAAGCAATCATTTTCTGGGTTTTTCAACAACATTCTGATTAATGCAGGTGGAACTTAAGCAAACTGGATAACTGAAGATTCAGAAATATAGCCAAAATAATTGGGGAATTCACCACAGGACCTGTCTTGAGCAAAAGCTTCTCATTTTTAACTCAGTTTCTCAGATAAGGAATGTTTTCAACAGCTTGTGTGTCTGAGTAGATTTATACTGCCTGCTATT
>PVKU01003668.1:0-34804 GCA_004027475.1 Anoura caudifer | reverse complement strand
TGTGTGTGTGTGTGTGTGTGTACACATGTGTATCTAATTACTTTATAGAACTCGCATGTTGTTTTTTTTTTAAAAACGCAGAACATATTTTTTAATTAACTGGGGAAAAATCCGCTAAAAATGGATCCTCACTGTCCCATCCAAAAATCCCGTTTCCTTCTCCTACGGGACATCTTTTGTCCCTTGTTTTTGCCAAGAAGCAAGAGCACTGTTTACATTTTGCCTCACTCTCTTCACGTGCTCAAGTCCAGGATCCTCTTCGCCAGGCTCACGTGTTGTCTTGGCAGCCCATGCGCATTCCTGCCTGCTTCCACCACTTAAAGGAGCTCCGGGTGTCGGTGGAGAGGAACTGGAGCTGTCACCCCAGTGGTGGCGGACTGGTGTGCTGCATGGTGTGATTGTGTGACGTTAAGCTTGAATCTGTTTTGATGAGCTGGGTTTCAGATCAAAGAGATTAGGGATGGCTTGAAAAATATCACTTAAATATGATGTACAACCCAAAGCCACATCATGCACATAAGAAAAAAAATAGTATCCTCAAGGACTCTTGGAAGGTATACTTGTCAGAAAGTCAAGATTTTCCAGATCTGATGCTTTTTAGTGACTCGGGTCAAACTTGTTAGCATTTCTCTGATGATGACTAATATTCACCCTCTACACAGTTACTAGGGATTTCATTATAAGACAAACAAACTTCTGACTTGTTGTTATAAATAAGTCTGAAATTCAAATCACGTGTAGCCCCATCCACTGAATAGCTTTGAAGGATCCATGAGAAGCAACTTCCTTAAACCCCATATCTGTAACGCAATAAAAGACTGAGGGTATAGCTCACGCTAGGGAATTACTATTTTCTTATTGCAGGAAAAGATGCTGCCTTTCTTAACTCACACTCTGTATCACAAGATGATCTTAATTTTTAACTCTACTCTTTTAATAGTTTGTAAATATGACTGTGAATCCACATTCAGTGAGACTCCTCCAAAGTATGGGGCTTGTATTACGTACAGAGTGCAGAAAAACAGGGGTATAAATAAAGCTATTCCTCCAGTTTCGGTTCCATGGCATGGACCATCCATTTGGGGTAGGTGAAATAAGACGGCTTCTGGGGTCCGTGTACTCTGGAGAGGATGTGGTAGTTGTATATACTAAATTATAATTCAGTACACATTTATTGAACACTTCAATGCTATGCTTGCCTTGAGTCAAGAGACTGAACTAAACAAGAGAACAAGAGACCAAATAGCTAGTGGCCACGCTTCTGAAAAGATTCCCTCTCCACTTTCAATATCATGTTCCCACCCAGAGTGGCTGGTTTAAGTCACTAAATAAGCACAGGAGAGATACAGTGACATATATCTTTAAGGAACTTACCATCTAGTTCAGGAGAAAAGATGTGCATACATAAAAGGGCTAGAGATCGACACAAAGCCATAGAGAATCAAGCGCTAGAATGTGGTTACAAAGACGTGAGTATGGATTGGAATTTTAAAGGGGGATAAAATGGCTGGGTTAAGGTTAGTGAGGGTCTTCTGTGGAAGAAGGCACCTCATGAGCTGGCCCTTGAATGAAGTGAGAAATCAACTACTGTAAAGAATAGAAAAGTGGGAGTTTCAAACTGGGAAACAGATGAGCTCCAGCAAAGCACAGAGGTAGAATGAATGCTGTGTGTGCCTGTTCCCCTTGGTCCTTCCTTTATATTTTTTTCCTGCTGCTTCACACATTTGAGTTCTTGCAACTCCAGCTAATTGACTGCAAATTTATAGAATGGCCACTTGTATTTTATACTAGCTGTTCAGGGGATGTCTTGTACCCATTCTCTCATCTTTTGAGGGAAGGGAGGAGAGTTGTATTAAATGAGGAAAAAATGGAATCTTTATAAAGAAATGTGCTCTTTTCCTTCCTTTCCCTTCCCTGCTTCCCAAACGATTTAGCCCTCAGGTATGAGATGGGGCAGAGTAAGGTGGACATTCATGGTGTGGTGAGAGAGGGTTAGCTGTGGTATGTCAGAACCCCAGCAAGGCAAAGAGGACCCAGAGTCCATGAGGGTGAGGGCACGTCCCCCTGAGCGGCAGTTCCCTGTGTGTCAGAGTCGGAGGATGCTGACTGAGGTGTCCTCACCACTGTGGCCTGACATGGGACGTCAGAGCCTGAGCAGAGACAAAAGCATCTGTAAGAGGAGAGGGGTGGCAGTGATGATAGGAAATTGATCAAATAAGTAAATATGTGAGGTTGTCACTGTCAGAGAAAGGAGTTACAAATATGGAAAGGGAAGGAACTAAAATGAACACTGTGGTGTTGGATTGGAATTAGATGTGTTAGTGTGAACCATGATTTTCAAGATGGAAAGACGATAGATGACAGATAAGATAGAGGGTGGAATTATAAATATAGATGTACATATGCATGTATGTATTGCAGCAGACCAACTCAAAAATGCTCCCAATTATTCACTTTGGAAGCCTGGGTCTCCCCTGCCTCTGCCACTTGGAAAGGCAACTTCAGTAAGACACTCCTAAGATGCCCATGATGATCTTCACTCCTAGTATTCATGCCCATGTGTAATCCTTTCCCCTCCAGTATGGCAGGATATATGACTTGCTTCTAAATAATAGAATACAAAGCAAAGATAGTAGGATGCCATTTCTGTATTATGTTACATAAGATTACGAGTCTGTCTTGCTTGGGGACACTCTCCCTTGGTGGTTCTGGTGAAGCAAGCTGCTGTGTTGTGAGCTGCCCTCTGGAGAAGTCCACATGGCAAGGAACTGAGGGTGACCTCCAGCCAACAACCACAAGGAACTGAACTCTGCCCCCACATGAGCTTGGAAGTGGGTCTTTTCCCAGTTGAGCTTAGAGGTAAAACCACAGCCCCAGCTCATACTTTGTGAGACACTGAAGCAGAGGAGCCAGCTAAGACATGCCAGGACTCCTGACCTCCAAAACCATTAGTAAGTATGTGTTGTCTTAAGCTACTAAATTTGTGGTAATTTGTTGCCCAGCAATATATATGTAGTATGCATGTGTATATGTGAGTACATGTGTCTTATCTCTCACCGGGAAGGTTCAAATGTCATTTTCAACTAAAAAGAGCCACAGCTCCTTAGAGAAATGACAGACTCCAGGGCTATAGCATGGAAAGTACACGATGAATCTAGAGCATTTTGTTGTGCTAGGAAGTCAGGAAGTGCTCAAAGAATGATGGGGACATGTCAAAAGGACACACAATAGAAACCCAGGGCTCCCACAAGCCAAATTTGAGATAAGTTCAGCATTAAAATAGATCATTGTAGTAGGGGATTATAAATTTATTGAAGAAAACAGGAAGCCATAAGACCATAGAAATATAAAGAAATAATCAAATGACTAAATTGCAAGTTTACGAAGAAATGAGATATTTGGATTTCAAAACACTTCTCCACAAAAGATTTATTAAGGAAAAGGAATAACTTCATAGTGGATTAGTCTGGCAGATGTCACCTTTTTTAAATGATCAAGGTCAACATCGTCATTCATGGGGTACATTGCAATCATGTAGCGCCTGATAGGATGCCCTGAGAAGAACAGAGACATTTATATAACATTCCTGCCCAAGATGTGTAATTTGAATCTACTCATGAGAAAATATCAGACAAATCCAAACTGGGGACACTCAAAAATAACTGGCCTGTGACCTTCAAAAGTGTCAGGGTCCTGGAAGTCCAGGAGAGACTAGAAACTATTCCAGGGTGACAGACACAGGATAACCAAACACAATGCGCGGTTTTGAACTGGATCCTTTGGCTGTAAACAATGTTATTGGGGCAATTTGCAAAACCTGAGCAGGGTGTGCAGATTAGATGGTAACAATGCATTAGTGTTCCTTTCCTGATCATGAGGTCATTCTTTGGTTACACAGAAGAATATCTTTTTAGGAATTCCACCCTAAAGTATTAGAATGTGAAAGGCACTATGTCACCAACTTATTCTCAAATGGCTCAATAACTTAAAAGTTCTTTGTATTGTATTTCCAACTTTCCTGTAACTTTGTGATTGTTTCAAAATTTTTAAAAAGAAGAAATTTGAGTCCTGCGTTTCTCAGAGTGGTGCCCAGACTGGAAGCATCAGCACTACCCAGGAATTTGTGGAAATGTAAACTCTTGGGTTCCGCCCTAGATCCGTCTCCTTCAGGTAAATCTGAAGTATTTTTAAGTTTGAGAACCACTGTATTAGTCCATTTACCCTGAACATAAAATTCAAAAAGCCATTTTTTAGCTGAGTGTAACTCCCACTACTGAACACAAGTAATATTGGTCTTTTTGAATTGCTGCCTCTATTTTCCATTGATGGTCCATTATAAAGCTGAAAAAAATTGATACTAAGAAACGGGAATAATAGATTTTAAAAATGTTTCACAAAAAGAAGAAAGGACCTATATTTTATTGACAGCATGTCATATGCCAGGTTTCATGCTAGGTTCTTTCCTGTAGGAAAAAAAAATCCACAGATTTTCAGGATATCCTTCAGAAATTTAGAAAGTTAAAGTGACCAGACTCCTCCACCATAATTCACTGAATATTCTAGTTTTTTAGAAATCTATTAAACATTCATTCAACAAACATCTATTGACCACCTACTATGTACCACACAGTAAGCAAAGCCTTGAAAGTTATACTGTAGTAGATTCTCATACACAGTATTTGGTGGCTATGACAAAAACATCCATAGTACATAATCTTTTTTTAAATAACAGCTCTATTGAGATGTACTTCACATAGCACATAATTCATCCATTTAAAGTACACAATTCAATGGGTTTTAGTGTATTCAAAAGTTGCACAAACATCATCACAATGCATTTTAGAACATTTTCATCACTTCAAAAAGAATCCTTAGACTATTAGCAGTTCTTCCCCATTCCTTCCTCCCCTCAGCTCCTGGCAACCACTAGTGTCTCTGCGGATTGGCCTACTCTGGACACTTCATTTACCACTAAAAGGGATCATGAAGGTTCATCTGCGTCGTAGCCTCTATCAGTATTTCATTCTTTTTTATTGCAGGATGCTATTCCATTGTATGGTCATACCACATTTTATTTATCCATTCATCCGTTGGTAGATATCTGCATTGTTTCCACCTTTTGATTATTATTAGTAGTGCCTCTGTGAACAAGTTTTTGTCTGGACATGTGGACATGCCATTTGTTTTCTGTGGACATGTTTTCATTCCTCTTGGGAATGTGCTGAGGAGTAAAATTGGTCATACAGTGGTAAAGCTATGTTTCGTTTTTTGGAACCACCATACTGTTTTTCACAGTGGCTGCCCCACTTTGCATTCCCGCCAGCAGTGTGTGAAGATTCCAATTTCTCCACATCCTCATCAACATGCTATTCGTACATGTAATCTTGGCATCCTAATCAAACTGTGAAAAACAGCATTCTTAGAATGAAAACTACAGGGTGGGTTATAAAAGACCTGGAGTCAAGCGTTATGAAATTAGCTTATTTGTAGCATCAGGAAGTATTTAAGGAGTGCCTACTAGATACCGGGCACTAGAACAGGAAATGGGCTTTAAGGTGTTTCTCATGATTGTATTAAGTAATGGGCCACCCGAGACTCAGCTTTCCCTGGCAAGCCAGGAAGTAGCTTGAGAATTCCAGGTCTGGTTCTACAGGCACAGCAGCACAACTGGAAATATCTGGTGCTTCCAATCACCCACTGTGGGCAGAGGCAAATAACAACAGTTTGGGGCTACTTGGTGAGCCAGGCAGAGATGTAAGACAGTGAAGCACATTCAGGACATCTGTAATTGGCCTCAGTTTTCAGCTGAGTTCAGACTAGCTTTGGGTCACTAGCTGGTGACCCATTAGCGAGATCTGACCCACAAAAGTGTGTTGTTTGGCCCATGTAGTGTTTCAAACACCCTGATTTGAATTCCTTTACACTCTCCAGTCTTTCCAAGCTCCCACAGCTCTCTGTTATGTTATATATACTAACCTGACTCACTCTTTTACATTATTTCTCTGGCTCCTGGAGGTATCTGAATGTCCTGCTTAGGATGATGTCTGAGTCAGGTATTTAAAGCCTGGGCAATTATTAAGTAGAACATCACTGCCATCATCAAAAAGCAAATAGCCAGGTACTACAGGGCATCATCAACAGGAAGCAGTTATCAAGCAGATAATTGTGCAACATGCTACATAAAGAACAATAAATAGATGTGACCTGTACATACCATAACCTTACAGACTCAAGTAAACCACATGACACAGACCCGGGGTTGACAGAGAGTGGAAAAAGACATACAGATTATGAAAATAAACAGCATGGAGGTCAGCTCTGAGCAGGGCATGGCAGCACAGTCAAACTTGCGTCCATGTTCCTGCTTACAAGCACATGCTATAATGATTTCTTTGCAAAAGACACTGCCCCCAGATTATGCCTATGAAAATTTGCAAGAATTTGCTGATTATATCTCCATAAGATGATATACAGGATTTGTGACATTCCAGCACTCTTCAATAATGCAAACACATCTTTTTTCCTTTCAGAGCTCTCTTATAGCAGAGGCATTCACTAAAATGACCAGCTGTGTGGTTAGAAATGCCATTTGAAGCAAAGCCCACGCATCCCTCGATGCCATTGGTGTCCTGATCAGTTCCCACCAGCGTGCCCATCTCCAGCTGCTGTGAGTGTTGGTGCCAATGGCTCAGGCCACACCCTTCTCCAGAGAATCACTCTTGCCTGAAGTGAGTCTCCTTCCCCAGATGCCCAGGATAGTATGCTCCCCTAGGGAGGCAGGTGGTCTACAGCTACTGAATGATTAATACAGGTTATAAAAATCCTGGACTCATGCCTGAGCGGAGGCAATTCTGCAGTGCCACACGCACTCCAGAGCTCCCTGTGGGGTCAGGCTGCAGTCAGTCTTCACCGAACCCTCACCTTTATACCCGGCTTCTTCCTCTGCACTATCCTACTTCCTTTATTCCCTTATGGATTTCACTCGAGAGGACTCTCTTTAAAAAAATAATCCCTTGCATCAGAAACTCCATCTCAATCTCTGCTGCTAGGAAACCTGATATGAGATACCTAAACCATCCTACAAAGTTGTCTTTATAGAATCAGATCTTTTAATGGTTGTTAAAGCATAATACACATGGCATTAGGCATGTAATGGTTAAAAAGTAACAGCCCTAGGCTGTGGTAGCCGAAGTGGCCCTCTAATAATATTCTTAAGGCAGTTTCATGGCATCTACGGCTTCTGCTCAATAGAGAAGCTATTTTAGCTCATATCCCAAAAATAAAATTATTTTTCCATCAAACCAGAGTGCTGTTAACTCCTTCCTCTACTGAACTGTGGTCAGAACCCAGAGAGAGATGAAGAAGATAGAGACAGACAGAGACAGAGACAGAGAGAAACACACACACAGAATTATAAAGACAAAGTAGTAAATCTAGTTTGGATGTATACAATTTACATGATTCATGAGCTCTGAATCTTAACCAAAAAAAGGACAAATAAGAAGCATTGTCATTTGATGAGGGAGATGTGTTAATGTATCACTCTTGCTTTCACAATACACAGTATATTTAATCTTCTTAACAATTTTGTACAACTTTTTTCCCCATAATCTAAAAAAGTGTATGTGTGCATTAGTATTCTGTGCCTACCATAACAAATAACCACAAATCTGGTGGCCAAAAACAAGTTTATTCTCCTACTGTTTTGAAGGTCAGAAGTCCAGGATCCAGGTGCTGACGGAGCTGCACTCCCTCCAGTTGTGGGGGAGAACCCACTCTTTGCCTCTTCCAGCTTCTGGTGGATGTTGGTACTCCTTGGCTTGTGGCTGCATCTCTTTGCTCCACCTTCACATGGTCTGCTCCTCCGTGTGTGCCTTCTCCTCATCTGTATCAAATCTCCCTCTGCCTCTCTTTGTAAGGACACTTGCCATTGGAATTTTGGGTACAATGGGATAATTCAGGATTACCTCTTTTGAGATCCTTAATTGAATCACATTTGCAAAGACCTTATTTCCAAATAGGGTCACATTCACAGGCTCACAGTGGGTATTTGGGGAGTCATTTTTGGGTCTACTCTATGTGTGTGCTTATACAACCACACCAAGATAAAGAGTGATATGCACACTGGAAGAGTCTAATCAGGGCAGTACTTGCACACTTATACTCACATTGAATACCCAGTATTGACTCTTTAGAAGGAGGTCAGAAGGTTCTTGTCATAACTTTGGTTCATAATTTTGCCAAGCACGAATTGCATTACATGTGATGAGGTTAGTGCACTACATGGAAATATGCACTTGGTCATTCAGCAGCCTAGCCCCCATGTCAGAGTGGCTTTGTCATTTTGTAATCATGCAGATTTTCACTATACTTATGGAATATGATGGGGTGGTGTACTATGCTACAGAAATGTTTTAGGCCTGTTAAGACTGCCAAAGCTCAATTATTCATCTATGAGATTTCTTTTTTTAATGTATTTTATTGATTATGCTATTACAGTTGTCCCATTTTTCCTCATCATTCCCCTCCACCCTGCACACCCCATCCCACCCACATTCCCCCCCTTTAGTTCATGTCCATGTGTCATAAGTTCTTTAGCTTCTACATTTCCCACACTATTCTTGCCCTCCCCTGTCTATTTTCTACCTACTGTCTATGCTACTTATTCTCTGTACCTTTTCCCCCTTCTCTTCCTCCCACTCCCCTGTTGCTAGCCCTCCATGTGATCTCCATTTCTGTGGTTCTGCTCCTGTTCTAGATGTTTGCTTACTTTGCTTTTGTTTTAGGTGTGGTTGCTAATACCTGTGAGTTTGCTGTCTTTTTACTGTTTATCTTTTTTATCTTCTTTTTCTTAGCTAAGTCCCTTTAACATTTCATATCATAAGGGCTTGGTGATGATGAACTCCTTTTACTTGACCTTATCTGAAAAGCACTTCATCTTCCCTTCCATTCTAAATGACAGCTTTGCTGGATAGAGCAATCTTGGATGTAGGTCCTGGACTTTCATGACTTGGAATACCTCTTTCCAGCCCCTTCTTGCCTGTAAGATCTCTTTTGAGAAATCATCTGACAGTCTGATGGGAACTCCTTTGTAGGTGATTGTCCCCTTATCCCTTGCTGCTTCTAGAATTTTCTCCTTCATTTTAATCTTGGCTAATGTAATTATGATGCACCTTGGTGTGTTCCTCCTTGGGTCCAACTTCTTTGGGACTGTCTGAGTTTCCTGGACTTCTTGGTAATCTATTTCCTTAGCCAGATTGGGGTAGTTCTCCTTTATTATTTGTTCAAATAAGCTTTCCATTTGTTGATCTTCCTCTTCCCCTTCTGGTACCCCTATAATTTAGATGTTGGGACGTTTAAAGATGTCCTGGAGGTTCCTAAGCCCCTCATTTTTTTGAACTCTTGTTTCTTCCTTCTTTTCTATTTGGTTTTCTTTCTTCCTTCTGGTCCACTCCATTGATTTGAGTCCCAGTTTTCCTCCCATCACTATTGGTTCCCTATGCATTTTCCTTCATTTCACTTATGGTAGCCTTCATTTTTTCATCTAATTTGTGAGCAAAATCAACTGTTCTGTGAGCATCCTGATCACCAGTGCTTTGAACTGTGCATCTGATAGGTTGGCTATCTCTTGGTCACTTAGATGAATTGGCTTTGGAGCTTTGATTTGTTCTCTGGTTTGAGCCTTTTTTTTTTTTTTTTTGGTCTAGTCGAGGCTGTTATGTAGTGAGGGGTGGAGCCTTAGGTGTTTCCTCAGGGCAGGGCAGCCCAGTCACTGGGTAGTGATGCTGTATGTGGGGGCAGGGTCTGAGAGGGAACAATGGCGCTTGCCCTGCTCTTTCTCGGATTCCAGTCCCTTCTGCCACTTCCCCTTCATCTAGATTATCTGCGTGCGAATGTGGGACCACCTGGTCAGCCAGCTGCCTTGCACGGCCTCACCGGGTCTGCACAGTTGCCACCCCGTGCCCGGGTTCTGCTAGCTACCCTCTGTGCACCTGGGGGCTGCCAGCCACTGCTGCCTGCATGCCCACTCCGCACCTCCACTTTTTCCTGCCTCAACTCCGCCCCTCTTACTGGTCTGGATGAATGGTTGTTGGACTTCCATACAGTTCAATTTTCTATAGTTCTGGTTGTTTTCTTGATTCTAAATCTTTGTTGTCCTTAATTTTGGTTGTGAGAGGAGGCACAATGTGTCCACCTACGCCTCCATCTTGGCCAGAAGTCCTATCTATGAGATTTCTGATGGACAGTGGCGTAAGGCACATATGAGGGATTAAGAATGCTGGTGATGTTAGGAGACAGACCAGTAAGTCCATAGCCAATACCACTGCCCTTTAAATAATTGATAGCTATTTCTAAGTTAAATATTTGTAAGACAAACTAATTGCAGGTTAAAGCAGAAAAATACTAAAGAAGTCTTTGAAACAACTGCTTTTTAGGATACAGATGTTCTGACATCTTTGAAATATCACAATTTGAAAAAGCCTCACATTTTGCAGGCATATTTTTCCTTGCAACTCTTGAAAGGCACTTAAGGAAAACAAACAAAAATATTTAAAATATTAATAAGCAAGCATAAAATGCTATAGCCATGATGAATGAAAGTGAATTGTGACACGAGCTGTCTCACTAACTTACTTTTTTAACCTACTTACTTCGGTTGCAGATAGACCTTGCGCCTCTGTGAGGACCACAGTGATTACATGTGCAGTTGTGCATTGTATCTCTGTGTTGCAAACCAGGTACAAAGAAGCTTAAGTTGAAAACTAATTTATTTTACTCATAACAATGCATTAGACTGGAGAATTACTTTTCCTGGAATATTGGAAAAATAGCATGAGTCTTTTGTTTCTAATATGGTACTTTTCACATGCTACCCGGAAAAACTGGTTGTGTAAACAATGTTCTTTCCCACAAACCTCTAAACTCCTTGAGGGCGAGGACCTTAGGTTATTCTTTTTTTTAATGTCCACCTGCTGCCTAGCACTAGCACTGTGTATTGCATATAGTAGGGGCTCAACACATCATGACTGAAACACAGCCTACATCTCAGGAATAGAGGGCTAACCCCAGTGGATAGGCAAGTTATATAGCTGATAATGATGTCTGGGACTTTGGGGAACCAATTATTATCCTTTAAGGACATATCTTTTTTTACACTCTCCTCTTTTATTTTGTCTATTTTCATCTTTTCCTTTTTCCTGTTTCTTCCCTAACTTTGTTGTTAAGGACTGAAAGCTTGTGTCCCCCCCCAAAATCCATATGTAGAAACCTAATCCCCAATGTGATGGTACTAGGAGGTGGGGCCTTTGGGGGTGATTAGGTCATGAAGGTGGAATGCTCATGAATGGCATCGGTGCCCTTGTAAAGGAGACGGCAAAGAGACCCCAGTGAGAAGATAGCCCTCTATGAACCAGGAAGCAGATTCTCACCAGACACTGAAGCTGCTGGTGCCTTGATCTTGGACTCCCTAAATCTCCAGATCTGTGAGAAATAAAAGTTGTCTATAAACCACCCAGTCAGTGGTATTTTGTTACAACAGTCCAAAGAGACTAAAAAAACCATGACTTTGACTACCCACACACGATAGAATGACTGAACCCATGGCCATTTCCCAGGCCAGTAGGCCATTGAGTGGGACCCGGGAAATTGAGGGTAGCCTTTGCATTCTGTGATTCCATCAAGATCCTCATCATGCCTACCCAACAACACTGAGGGAGACAGCACAAAGGAAGTGAGTTTTTGCTATCTGTTCCCTGTTATTACCCCATTTTGAATGCACTTTTTTCTCTTTTTAAAAAGATTTTATTTATTTATTTTTAGACAGAGGGGAAGGGAGGGAGAAAGAGAGGGAGAGAAACATCAATGTGTGGTTGGCTCTCATATGTCCCCAACTGGGGACCTGGACTGCAACCCAGGCATGTGCCCTGACTGGGAATCGAACCAGTAACTCTTTGGTTTGCAGGCTGGCACTCAATCTGAGCCACACCAGCCAGGGCTGAAAGCACTTTTCATATTACTATAAGAAAACTGGAAAGAGGGAACATAAAAATCAGTAAGAAAGAAAAAACATGAGCTTTGACAAATGAGTTATAGTGGGCTAGAAAAAGGAGAAGAAAAAATTAAGAGGAAAATCAGGAGATTGATAGTAAACACATTTGTTAAATAATTGTTAGCTCAAATTCTTTAGGCCAAAATTGCAATTTTTGTTCAAATTCTTGTAGAACATGTTAACAAAGCAAAGTTTCCTCTAAATGTAGTAACTTTTTTCCCATATATTTTATTAACAAACACTGAACTGTAATCATTTCATTGACACATGAACATGAAGTAATGAGATAATGCACTAGTGTTATCCCCTGTGAGTCTACAGATTCTTTTCACTCTGAATCCTAAGCCCTAGAAATACTATCTCTTGGTTCTGTGGTTAGAGTCAGACCTTCCCAGTCTGGCCAAGACAACATGAGAAGTCCTCCCTCATGTGACTTTGTCAACCTGGCTTTGGACTCTCTGAAGCCTTTGCTCTCTAAGTCCTTGCTATTCAAAGGATGGTCCGTGAACCAGCAGCAGTGGCATGACCTGGAAGCCTATCAGTAATGCAGAATCCTGGGTCCCACTCAGCAAATCCCCACATCAGGTTTGAGAAGCTTGTTCTAATTCATGTGTACCAACTTTGCCTCTCCAACTCTACTTCATTCACTGCAGCAATGGGCTCCATACTGCCTTGTTCATCTTTGTAATCCCTCTTCCCTCTTTTGCTTATTCCATGCCCAGAACCTAACACAGGGCTCCATATGTAATAGGTGCTTAGTAATTGCTTACAGAGCACTACTCCCAATTTGGACACCATCCTGCTGTAGTTAGCACTGTTTGGCTGTTTGCCTTCCATTTCAATTTAGCACACATTAGCTGCCAAAATATCCCGACTCTATGCACATATGGCATAGGCTCACCCAGGACTCTAAGGTGCAGCATGCATTATTGGTAATAAAGTGAACTTACCGACTCCTGGGATTTCATTGCCAGTGACTTGGTCTTGTCATTTAGTGTTGAGAACAGTGTACAAGGAATATTGGTAAAATATACTAGAAAAGGAATTACAGTAGGCCAAATGTAGCCTGCTGCCTTTTTTATAATAAAGCTTTATTGAAACACAGGCACATCTATTGGTTTATAGATTGTCTATGGCTACTTTTCATCTACAGTAGCAAAGTTGAATAGTTGTGACAGGCATCATTTGGCCTGTAGAGCCTAAAATATTTTCTACTGACTCATTATAGAAAAAGTTTGCTACTCCCTAGTCTACTGCTGTATTTGATGTGTGTGGCAAATGCAGTCTCCCTGGGTTCACCAGAAGTTGCAACGACCCAGTGATACGCAGCTTTCAAAGAAAGAGAGCCACAAGATCTCCACCTTCTGGTATTCATGCCCTGGTATTATCCTCTTTCCTTGAATGTGAGCTGGTTGTCCAGCCTCCGGGTCAATTTTGAGAATCATCCAGTAGCTTTCCAATAAGATCCTGCTGCTTAAGAAAGCCATAATTGTGCCCTAGCTGGTGTGGCTCAGTGGATTGAGTGCCAGCCTGTGAACTGGAAGGCTGCAGGTTCAATTCCCAGTCAGGGCACAGCCTGGGTTGTGGGCCCGGTCCACTTGGGGGGTTGTGAGAAGCAGCTGATTGATGTATCTCTTGCACATGGATGTTTCTCTCTCTCTCTTTCCCCCTCTGTTCCACCCTCTCTAAAAATAACTATTCTTTTTAAAAAAAGCTACAATTGTGTCCTATTGTTGGCTACTGAGAACCTCAGCAGATAGACATATATCCATATTACAGCAATACATGGTAAAGTCTGAAAATACAGGCGCAAAGAGTGTGAAGTTCAAGGCTAATAGGTCTTTACCAATTACATCTCTATGGACCAGTTTTATATTTTGTAATATTAATAAAATTTTACTTTTAATTATGTATCACAATTGCCAACTATAAAATGATTTGGGATTTTCCTTCGTGTCTTTATAGTGACAACTTTGGCAGTGTATAATTATTGTGTGCCCTTGTTCCATGTAGCACATCTCAATCACTTTTCCATGCCTTCAAAACCATTTTTGAAGAGGCCATATAATATTTATTTCAGCCTATGCAAGAGGTCTGGAGGGAGTGAATCTGCAATTGAGCCCAATCTCATACCACGTCAAGAGGAAGAAGTGTCTTTTTCTAATTTGTTGTCCTCATCTTTTGGCAATCCCCCCACCCAGAGTTTAAAAACAAAAAAAGGAATTAAACAAATGTGCTGTGTGTGCTCCTGCAGTCCCAATTCCACTGAAAGGCACATAAGATGCGTTCTTCAACTCCTCGCTTCATGCTGAGCATTTAGTTTGCTTCCATATTTCATCTATCAATATTTCCTGTGGAACATTTTTAGGCCTAAATTTCTTCCACTTGACTTTGTTAGTTGGTTTCGACTTTTTTTGCTGGGAGCGAGTCAACAGGCGTGAACACCTTCTCTTTATAAACATCACCAAATATGTAGCTTTCTAAAATGACTATTATCAATGTTCTCTACCACCTTCAGTGTAAAAAGTGTCCACGTCACAGGATCCTTCCCCAAAATGAAACCATTAATTTCTTAAGATTGCTTGTTTGGAGAAAACCAGTCACTCCTATAAAAAGCTTTGACAAAATATCAGACACTTTTATTCTCTTAACCATTTCCAGGATACACAAAGTTCTGAATAGTTTCCAAGTGTGCTGACAGAAAAAAAAAAGTACACCTTCACAAACAAAACCTCAATGAGAATTTCAAGAAAGTGTGAATAAGGCATGGAACCCATTTTTTCTACCTTGGCTGGTTAATATTTAAATAGAGATTGGCTTACATTTGACTCATTATTACTACAATGTAAACAAAAGTTTTAGAACAAATACAATGACATCTTGTAATTTAAAGTGCACTGGCTTGAAAAAGTCATCAAACAATAGTTTAGAGTTATTGAATATTTTTACTAAAGAACAAGAAGGCATCTGGTTGTCTGGGTAATTGAGGGAGAAATCAGACTAAATGACTATTAGTTCTGGCCAGACACTGAGGGCCTTCAGTTAAATTACCATTTACCTACCCTCATCAAAACAAAACAAATAATTCCCTATTCAGCAAGCCATTCCTTGCTTATTTGGCCAAACAGTTACCATAATAATATCTTTGAGAGTAAACAAAATACCAGAATCTATGTCATGTAGTTTACACGTGTAAAGTTCAATAAACAAAGGGAAGTGGTGAAAACAAAACAGTAATGATACGACGGGTCAGAGAGCAACACTTGGCAACTTGTACCAAATTAGTGGGGGAAGCAAAGCACTCTATTGGGAAGTGCAAAGTAGTAAGTCCTTCTTACTTTTGACTCTGCTGACCTCAGTGAGTATTTCCTTCTTTTAAAAATAAGCACAATTCTTTGCTACCCAGGGAGGCCTGCTATGAAAATTAATGAGTCTTACAAAATGTTTTGATGCCTCTAAAAGCCCTTCCTAACTGCACACTATAACTTTGTCTGCTTTTTGAAGATATGCCAGACTTTTTTTTAGAATACCTGTTACAACTTCGACCACTATAAGTTCACTTTAAGTCCTTATAAAATTAAGTAATACAATGCTCAGTATTTTAAGTGGTAGACTTTGCCTTCAGAAATTGATTCCACTCCCATACGATAATGTTAAGGTATTAA
This sequence comes from Anoura caudifer, assembly GCA_004027475.1. Classification (NCBI taxonomy): domain Eukaryota; kingdom Metazoa; phylum Chordata; class Mammalia; order Chiroptera; family Phyllostomidae; genus Anoura; species Anoura caudifer. Next base: position 19,090 of record PVKU01003668.1, on the reverse strand, counting down.
ATACTGTGAAGTATGAAGTAGGTTCATACAGAGGGAAGCGGCCAACACAAACAACCTGTGCTGGGGAACCTGTGGGCACTCTCCAGACTTCTTACCTCGCGGACCCTATTTGGGTTCCAGGAGCTCGAGAGCTCCGGGGAATGTCCGCGGGCTATGCTCGCAGCGGCCCCAGCGGGGTTCGATTACTTTCGCCTGGGCGAGAAGCAGCACCTCTGCTCCAGCGGGAACCCTACGGTGGGGAGGTGGGGCGACGACAACAAAAAGAAGTAAAGTAGGAGGAGATGGGCGCAGGGAGGCGGCGAGCTAGCGGGAGGAGACAGGGACCTCCGCAGGGACCCGGCGCCTAGAGCCCCACGTCTCATCCGCGAGCTGCCAGCGGGCGGGGGAGGAAGCGGTCTCCGCGGTTCGGGCCGCTCGCCTCTACTCCGCCGCCCCGGTCCGCGCGTCCCGCAGGCGTGCTCCCCGCCGCTCGCGCTTCCCCGCCCCTCGCGCTGCTCGCGCGCTCGGTGCCCGCCCCCTCGCCCAGCGCCGCCCGCGCGCAGCGTCTCTCGCCGGCCCGGCCCGCCCGCCCGCCGAGAAACAGCCGCGAGAGCAGCGGTCGCGGCGGCTGCCACTGCGCCCCCTGTGCCCTACTCCCGCCTCGCTCTTGCTCTCGGCGCCTCGGCCGGCGCCCGCGCTCCGGCCAACGTTCTCTCGGGGCCTCCTGGGGCCCGCCGCCCACTCCCTGTCTCTGAGCCCCCCCCAACCGTCGCGCTCTCCTTCGGCGCGCGGCCCGCCGCCTGCTTCCGGGGCGGGAGGACTGGGCGCCTGGTGCCGGCGGCCGCAGCGACAGCGCCCCCGGGAAGCAGAGGAGGAAGGAGAGAAGAGGTGGAGGCGACCGTAGGCTGAGTCGCGGCCGGGATGTCCGGGCAGCCGCCGCAGCCGCCGTCGCAACAGCAGCAGCAACAACAGCAGCTGCCGCCACCACCGCCGGCGGCCGTGGCCCCGGTCTCCGGAGTCGTTCTCCCGGCGCCTTCGGCCGTCAGCGCCGGCTCCTCTCCCGCCGGCTCGCCTGGAGGCGGCGCGGGGGGCGGCTTGGGGGCCGCGGCGGCCGCCCTGCTCCTCCACCCGCCGCCGCCACCGCCGCCACCCCCGGCCACTGCCGCCCCGCCGCCGCCACCGCCACCCCCGCCGCCCTCCTCGGTCGTCGCCCCCGCCAGCGCGCCCCCAGCGCCCCCGGGTCTCGCAGCGGGCCCGGGCTCGGCCGGAGGCGCCCCAGCCCTGGCGGGCAGCAGCGCCGCGGCCCCCTTCCTGCACGGGGACTCGGCCCTGAACGAGCAGGAGAAGGAGCTGCAGCGGCGGCTCAAGCGCCTCTACCCGGCCGTGGACGAACAGGAGACGCCGCTGCCTCGGTCCTGGAGCCCGAAGGACAAGTTCAGCTACATCGGCCTCTCTCAGAACAACCTGCGGGTGCACTACAAAGGTACTGGGCGTGTGTCCTGCGGTGGGAGTGGGGCCACTGATCCGAAGTGTCCTGTCGCCGCTGCCGACTCCCGACCCGCCCCCGACCCCCTCCCTCTCGGGCTGGCGCCCTCGGAGGGGACTCGCTGCCTGTGCTGCTTCTCCGAGGGTGGGTTGGGGGTCGTGGTGAAAGGTGCGAGGGCGAGGGGCCAGATGCTTGGCAAAGGAAGGTGAGTACTGCTCCTCGGCATAATGGAGCGGGTAATCCTAGGCCAGGAGTAGAACACCTTGAGGGAATCCAGGATGACAGGACGCAACTTGCTTTCTGATTTCCCTTGAAGATAAATCTTAGGGCTTGGATGGAGGAATCCATGGACTCAGAGTTGGGTTACATTGTTCTCCAGGTGGCGGTGGGTCAGGCGTTCTCTTCTTACGTGCGGGGGAAGAGAGGCACGATTCCGAGGTATAATTTTTCGTTAAGGAGAGCAGGGATATATAGAGGAAGGAGTAATCAGTGGAGGATTTTGTCCAAATTAGGCCAGAGATTGTCTAGGGGGACAAAAGGACAAGGGGCCCAAGTTTGCCATCAGTGTCTCTTACTAAAGGCAACTGGGAGGGTAAGAGTGGTGAAACATCAGGAGTCCGCGTTTTCTTCGGGGAGCAGAAATCTACCACTACTGATTGGGAATGTTCTATATTTACGTTGTCGTTATATGAAGTCTGATTGAAAAGAAGGATTTTTAAAAATGTTATTTAGTGTTTTAAATAAAATTGGCTTATGTTTTACACCTGCAGTTAAAAAAAGCCTTAGGTTTGGGCTTGTCTCCCTTCTCCCTTATCTATGTCTGCTATATTAAAACAAAGCTTTAAGCAGATCAGTTTTATATAAAATAGTAAATTGCCAAAGGAATTTTTGAAGTGTAGCCCAAATTAATACCATGCTTCAAGTTTACTTGGGGGCGGGGGTGGGGATGAGGAACAATCCAATATATTTGCCTGGAAACAAATCCAGTTTTTTAGGCCCCAAACCTGAACCTGGAGCTTTACATTCAAAGCAGCCTCATTTTGATTGGCTACAAAGGGAGGGTCCTAATCAGATCCTAGTGACAAGGATATAGAGGGTATAAACAATCCTGGTGGTTAAATTCTTAAAGCATAAGGGACTGAAATTTGAGAAGAACCTTGACAAATAAGTTACTATTTAATCAGAAAGGAGAATGGCGACAATTCTACCAAATGATTTGACTGCAGAGAATCACATACAAAAAATAGGGCTTGTTGAATATTTTTTATCCATGGATCCAGAGAAAAACTTTCTGTATGTTTCTTAATCTTAATGGCTGAAAATTTAAAATATTGGGTCTTTGTTTTTTTCTTAAGTCAGGACATTTTGTTAATACTCTGTGAAGGTTATTATTTAATTCTGTGTTTTAATTTGTGTGAGCAGTGCTGTTATGAAGTGATTACTTCTGATCTGGCCACCAGAAAGCTTTTTGTTAGACTTGACAAAACTTTATTTTAAATTCATGGTTGATGGTTAATAATTAGCTTTAGAAAATCAGAGGCGGAAGATATGTAAGATTATTGAACAAAGAGCCCTAGCTTCCCTGAGTTCTGCAGTCATTTGTGATTTTAGGCATGTTACAAAACAGGCCTCAGTTTCTTCCTTTGAGTGATGAGGGAGTTGAGCTGGATGGTTGGGAAGGAAATTTCCAGCCCTGAATTTCCATGATATCTAAGATTCATGATCAGAGTTTATTTAGCATTGTAACATGGCTTGGTTAGTTTTACTGACTCCTTTTACATAAAATTGATGATTTGGGTCAGAGACAAGTACGTGCTTGTGTGAAACTGGTTGGCGTTTGGAATATTTATGACACTGCTGTCTCAATTATTTTTCCTATTGGCCTCTGTATTTCTGTTGTGTAATACTAAGATTCACTTTCTGGAAACTTCTCTCTTTTTTACGAGCATTATTATTTACAGAAGAACAGATTTTGTTGTTTGTCATCCTTTTGTTTTTCTATCCCTTTCTTCCATCTCCCCTTTGTCTCTCTCTCCCTTTGCCCTTGTTTGCAAACAGTCTCTTTTCTCCCCCTTCTACTGCCTCTTCCTCTTGTCTTGTTATTTTAATGTGTTGGGTGTTTCATTTTTCCTGTTGTTTTTCTGTGTGCCTTCTGAGTGGACCACACCAAAAGCACCGAGCAACTCTGTCCCCGTAATACGGGAAGGGAGCAAAGGGGAAGTGTCATAGGTAGTGGGTAATAAAACTTTGAAGTCCCAAAATAAGAGTGAGTTTTATTTAACCTATCATTGTGCTGCATTGTTTTTACCTAAGCATTTTGAGACACTTTTAACATTAAAAACTACTGTTCACAAAGTATTTTTGCATATTACAGGATTTTAAAGGATTGATGATAGCTATTTTTCAGAATGAGGATTTTCCTTACCTTTGAAATAGAAATATTTTGGTGTCTTTTGCTTTGACCATGTTTTTAAGACGGATTCTTTTAACTTGGAATTACTGTTTTTGGAAGCAGTGTCTGGTTCTTTAAATGATTTGAAAGGATTAACAATAAACACCAGACAAATAGACACAGTTGTTCGGATTACGGAGGAATAGCAGGTGTGTATTCTATATGTTAAAAATTAAAAAAAAAAACAAAAAAAAACCCAAAACTTTTTGCTTAGTGGTCATACACCAACTGTTGAAACACTCAGGCATGTTTCTTTCCTTTTATCTTTATAATTATTGTCAGCTTTGAATAAGTATAAATGTGACAAGTTTAGACTTAGTCATAAAGATAACTGTTTCAACTTAAAGCATTTTCATGAATTTGACAATAGATTTGATTACTATCAATGTTTCAGTTACAGATTTTACTTTTATATTGTAATGTTGTCATTATTTGGATACTTTACAAAGCATTTTGATACCAGTAGATTTGGACAAGATGGTAGAATTCTCATTTTAGATCTAGAAAGTGGGAGCACCTATGGGTTAGATTTTGCCAGTCACAGTTAACCCAGGATTGAAAACTTAATTTTCACTATTCTAAATTTAGAACTCCTTCCACTATACCGAATTGCCCATTTCAGTTTGTATGAGACTTAATGATCTCAAATAGGTAAAATTTGGTGATTACATTTAGAACTTTTTGAAGACTAGTTGACATTAAAAGTATTTCCTATGGAGAAAAGTGTTACCTGGAGCTCACTAATGCCATGGAAAAGTCCAGAAACCTTGATTGTGCTAGTTCAGGGCAGCTTAGAAGAAACAGAAGATAAGTGTAAGTTGTGAATGGTAAGAAGCAATCAAATAGTGGATTGCACTTTTTTAATTAAAACATTATTAACAATATCTTACTAAATAGGTTGAACTCTTGGTGTGCCTAATTCCCCTCCCCCTCAATATCAACAGTTGTTAGACCCAAGTTTAATTGCTTATCTGATTTCTTGCACTTCTTAAGGTTGAACAAATACCCCAAGATATATTTGCTTACTTGCCAACACAAATGTCTTGTGAGAATTAATGGGAGTGATGTAAAATTGCTCCTCACAATCAAGGAATTTAAAAACCAAACTGAGCTTTTCCCAGGGATCTCTTTGCTGAAATTTTGGGAAATTCAGCTTTAAAAATACCAGGTAATAATTGAAACAATCAAGTGAATCTAATAATCATAGTTGCAGAAAAATATATAATAGTAATGATAATTTATTGAGCAGTTGCTGTAGGACAGATATTCTGCTAGACAATTTGTATATATGCCTTGCTCTCTGTTTCCTTATTCTTTATTCACTAACCTTTTAGTGAGAGTTTATGTTGTGCAAGGTTCTGGGCACTCAAATGTGCATGAGATACTGTCTTTGAATTCAGAGAGCTCAAAGGGCATGAGTGTAGTAAAAGGAAGTGTTATAAAAAGTAGTGTGGAAGACAGGAGAAGCTCTGCCCCAGGTTGACATTGAAAGGGATGAAGTTGGTGAGTCAGGGACAGCTTTTAGAAGGGCTAAGGCTAGCTGTCAGTCTTAAAAGATGGGTAGTCTATAGGGGAAGAGGAGAGGGGCTGGGCATTGTAAGTAAAAACATAGCGAGTTATTGTGTGTCTTTGAATCTACAAGCAGTTTGGGGTTATTGGAATTTAAGTGTGTGACAAGGAACAGCTAGAAAAAGGTTGTGAGAGGCCTTATGTAATATTTTATGGAGCTTAAATCTTATTCTGTAGCATTTCAAATGGAAAGTGTTTCATATTTTCATTTTTCTCATACTACACAACTAACTAATTGGAAGATAAATTCAAAGGGTACAATACTGGAAATAGCAAACTCATTTAGAAGGCTGTTGCAGCAGACCACGTAAGAAATAAGGATCTGAATTTGATCAGTGGTAGGAGTGAAGACGAGCGTAGTTGTAATATTTTAAAGTAACATTGACAGGATATGATGGAATGATAGAGAAATCAAAGCTGGTACTTGGGTGTCTTCTCTGTTGGTTCTTGCAATGAACCATGAATCTAATGATTGCTAGAAGTTGTACAATATATTTGAAGATAAGTAAAAATGGAAATCTTAGCCATGTGATCTGACTTCATGGAAACCAGAAGAAGCCAAAGAAGCAAGCCTTCTGAAGTTAAGGTGGCTCCAGATAATCACAACAGCTGGAGTTCATGGCTTTTCACTGTAATTCTGCAGCTAAAGTGACTCAGCTGCAGTCATTACTTCCGGTTTTCTCACTTCTCTTTTCCTGCTTTGACTGGTTTATTCTTTCCTTCCTATTTCAAATTCCTGAGAAACTTATCAAATTGGCCTTGCTAATTGTCATCATTCTTAGTTGGGCAGAACTTTTCATTATGTGCTGTGGCATGAATTGGTGGCTTTCATGTCAGGTGCTACCCTTAGTTGAATCAGCTGTATGGGGGGTATGTGAGGGTAGTTACCACAAATAAAAAATCCTCCTGGCACAAGGATGGTCTAGGCTTCACTTCTTTCAGTAGGGAAAGTGTGTGAGGCAGTTTCTCCTAGGAAGGTTGGCATGGACCATAATTGACCTGAGGTTGGGAGAGATCTAGGCCATGACTAGTTTCGGCATCACTTCTTAGTGGTAGTATGAACTCTGGGAGTGCATAAGAGAGTATGTGAAGTGAAAAGGGCAGCGGGCCAAAGATGGAACCCTGAGCAACACTACCATTAAAAGACTGGATGGATCCCAAGAAGGAATGTTAAGAGGAACCTGGACAGAGGAGAGTGTGGTGTCACAGAAGCTGAGCAGAGGCGTATCAGAAATGAGGAAGTATCTTTAGTGTCAAGTGCAACAGATCGGTGTAGTGAGATAGGCACCGAAAATTTTCCACTGAATTTAGATCATTGTGACCTTAGGGAGAACAGTTAGAATTGAGTGATGGGGGCAAAAATCAGAATAAACAGAAGGGACCAAGCAGAAGGATAGTGAATATTGCTTACTCTTGAGAAATGTAGATGAAGAAAGAGATTAGGCAGTGCCTGTAGGAGGATCGGGAGGCCAAGGCAGGTTTTTAATTATTTTTTTTTAATGGCTGGCTGGTAGCAGAGTTATGTTGTACCTGGAAATTAGCTTCTAATGTCAGCATGTAAGATGAAAATACACATAATCTAAAATTATTTCTAAAATTCCCATTAGAAAGTACTGTGTTACAGAGTATTGTATCATTTCTAAGTGAGTCTCCTTTTAGTTTGGCTGCATGGGTAAAACTGAAGTGACATAAATTAGATAAGAGTGTGGTGTCAGTCCAAGATTTGAAGTCCCAATAAATGTATACAGAATTTAACATTTTAACAAAATAAATAGTAACTATAGCTGTTTTTAAAGGTTATTTAAAAAGTTCTTTGTGCTCTGCACCAACCCTAATGCATTATTGACAGTGATTTATAGCACAAGAGCATCTACAGGGTGGGGCAAAAGCAGTTTACAGTTGTTTGTGTGGAAAATAATACAATAATTACTAAGTAATAATACAAAAACAAACTGTTCTGCATACTCACAATTGTAAACCTTTTGTCTCACCCTGTATTCTGAGAAGAGCGTATACATTTTTCAATACTGTGCCCTTATAGATTGAGGAGAAGGAAAATGAAGAGGGAGAGGAGGAAAATACAACTTGGGAGGCTGACACTAAAGGCTTAGAGGGCAGAAAGTGGTTCAGGAGCACAGGGTGGTTAGTCTTAAAGAGAAGAGGAGTGTATATACTCACTCTGGCAAGTGGAAGAGGTACAGTATGTAACAGACACGGCAGTTTGTAATAGGAGAGTGGAGAGTAGAACATTACCATGTATAATGCTAGGGTCCCATTTAAGTCCTGTTTTATGATAATTTGGCAAGGTAGTTTGCTCACTGAGTTAGAGTACAGGACTTAAAGCTTAAACTGGATGATGCAAATGTGAACTAGGCACTGAAGGGAATGGAAAACAAGCTAAAGATTTTTGAGTGTATTGTTGATAACAGTGGGAGAGCCCAGCTGACTTCATAGCATTGGCTCTTTGCAAGATCGTTGAACATTGTTCAACAAAGGCCAACTGCCTATTGCAGGAGTAGGAAAGGTAGATTATAGTATTGATCTGTAGGTTGTGGTTTTGCTGGTTGGGTGTGATGGAAGGATAGGCTCTCGGATACCTATCTGGGAAATAAACTGGGGAGTCTTTAAGTGATATCATGTAGGCCCATAGTGGAGGAGGAAAAAGGAAGATAAACCAAGAAAGGGTCCAGGGATTTTGAAGAGTAGGTATAAAAGTGAAGTCTTTAGAAGGGGAAGATGATAAGACGGTGCATCCTAGAGGAAGGTGTAGGCATTTCTATATGATGCCAAAAATGTGTTGCAGGGGGAGGGGAGCCCTCATGTTTTCCACAGAATTGCACTCTAAAAGTAACAGGGCTTATAGGAAAAATAGGGCTGAGGCAGACCACTTAAAACTGGTGGAATTTTGTAACCAGAGTACCACAAAAATAACAGTCCTACTAAAATACAAACCCAGTTAAATTTCCACTGGCATTTGTGCCCACTATCATAGGCTGCTGATCTTTCACATCCTTAAGCCCCAGGGTTTGGGCATCCTTCTTAGAGATGTGAGTGCTTGACAGCTCTTAATCAAAAATAATAATCTGATTCACAATTTAGCCTTGTTCACTTTTTTTAAACAAAGGAAATACATATTTTTAGCTATTAGAAAGAATGGCTAAAATCCAAAGAAAACCTGACAATGCCAATTGCTGGTGAGGATGCAGAGCAATGGGAGCTCTCACACATTGCTGGTGGGACTGCAAGATAGTTTGGCTGTTTCTAGAAAAGCTATACTAGTTTTACCATAGGATCCAGCAGTTGAGCTCCTTGCTGTTAACCCAATGATTTGAAAACTTAATGCCCGCACAAACACCTGCACATGAATGTTCATAGCAAGTTTTCGCATAATCACTAAAAACATGCAGCCAAAGTGTCTTTCCATAGGTGAATGGGTAAACTGTGGTACACCACCTATACAATAGGATATTACTCAAAGATAAAAAGAAATGAGCTATTTATCCACACAAAGACACAATGGATCTTTTTTAAATTATATTTTATTGATGATGATATTACAGTTCTCTCAATTTTTCTCCTTTGGACTACCCCCGCCCCCTCCCTGGAAATTCCTCCTCCATTGTTCATGTCCATGGGTCAGGCATATAAATTCTTTGGCTACTCTGTTTCCTATACTGTACTTTACATCCCCATGACTATTCTGTAACTACCTATTTTGTACTTCTTAATCCCCTCACCTCTTCACCTATTCCCCCAAAACACCCTCCCATCTGTCAACAGTCAAAATGCTCTGCATATCCATGATTCTGTCTCTGTTCTTCTTGCTTGTTTTTTAGATTCAATTGAAGGGAGGGAGAAAGGATGGGATTAGCAAAAGCACAGGGGATTTTTTTTAGGTCATTGAAAGTATTCTGGGTGATACTGTAATTGTGGCTACATGACACTGTATTTATTTATCAAACCCATAGAATTTTACAGCATTAAGAGTGAACCTTAATGTATGCAAATTTAAAAATTGTTTAGAAGGGAGGGGGGAAATCCTAGGGTAGAATGCAGAATGTGACAACATCATCTTTTACAAATGTATGAAACAGTTTCAGAGAAAGGGCAAGGCAAGGTGCTGACCTAAGTAACTTTGGAAATCAGTGGAGTCTGTAAAGCTAAAGGTAAAAGAAACTACATAAGCACTGAACTCCTGTTGATAAACTCATATTCTGCGTGGATATGAGTTAACAATTCTGATACTGCTGTATACTTACACTGGAATTGAGCAATTAAATTAGTGGATGGCAGATGATGGAAGCTAGGTTTCTTACCGTTGAAGTGGAATTGTACAGATAAGCAAAGGGAGGAGATTAGAATGATCCATGTGATAACGGATTAGAGTTGGAGATACCACTAGGAACTCATGTTTAGTTTAATATCGACAGAAATGATTACATAGGGAAATACAGGTATGTGTATATACAGTGGTTTAGTATACAAACATATATTTCTTTGCCTTTGTCAATGAAGGGGCCTAAAAGTAGTAATATCTCCATAACAACTAGCATATTACCTAGAGATTGGGTTCTAATGCCATTTGCCAGGGCTGCTTGGAGAAATCGCTTATTCTAGGACTGGGGCAGGAAGTAACGGGAGCATCTTGTAGTGCCAGAAAGTAACAAACAAAAACAAAAAACATAATTGGAAATATGTCAGAATGGTGGAGGAGCCAACTGAAAAAATTTCCAGTAGCCTAAGGGGGAACAACGTGAGCAAAAACCCCCCAGAGTATGGGGTTGGCCAAAAAGTCCGTTTAGCTTTTTCTGTAAAAGACACATTTTTCATTTCACCAATAACTATTGATTTGGGTATTTTGAGTATGTCAGCTGTCTTCTGCTATTGGCTTCTAGTGGGTAGAGGCCAGGGGTGCTGCTAAACGTCTCACAATGCATAAGACAGCCCCACAGCAAAGAATTATTTGGCCAAAATGTCAATAGTACCAAGAAACTTTGCAAACTATTTTTTGACATGTTCAGTCAGTCACAGCACCTTCTCCATTCACTGCCCAAATCATTTTTTATGTTTTAGCTGCATTTTTACCTTTCTTAAAATAATAAAGCATAATACACCAAAAATGTTGCTTATTTTTTTCCATCTTCAATATTAAAATGGCTGCACAAAAAATCACCACTTTTGGTAAGCTTTTTTTTTTTTTTTTTTTAAATGCATGCCGACATGACAGCTGTCACAATACAATCCAACAGAATTGTTTCACATGAAGTTAAAGACAACTAAGCGTTAGTAGAGTCATCGTACAGAAAAAATGTAATGGACTTTTGAGCCAATCCCTTAATACTGAATTATAACCCAAAGTATAAAATAAATATGCATGGGATGTATGAACCCATACAGATATAATCAAAGAGGAAATATCTTAGCACTTTTTGATCTGTACTGCACTTGAATTTTCCCAGATGGCTTTATATGTAGGAATCCCAGTCTTCATTGACTTAGGACCTTTGTGTATTGCTAAACTTTTCTCTTTGATTCATTAATGTACTGGGGAAAACTGTGTTACAAGCTAGATGACTTCTTTATTATGTTGACATCATTCCTATATTTACCAAGTGCATACCAGCTAATTTCTATTTAAGAAATATGTTTTGTAGCAGAACAGATTTTATGAGAATTTAATATTTTTGAGGTGGAATAGTTTCTGGAGATCAGAGTGTGGCTCCAGGAAGGAATAACTGAAGTTAGGGTGGATGTCAGTAGAAATTAAAATGCAAAAATGTTTGAGAATTAAAATAAAAAAACAGTAAAATAATCACAAATGGGTGTTAAGTGTGTTAATGCTGTATGGGAAAGATGTGTGTCACTATGATGGCATATAAAAAAGGTTAGGCCAAGTCACAGGTTAGGGAAAGAATAATTGAGGAAGTAAGGCTTGAGCTGAGATCTGAATGATGAGTGGGACCTAATCAGGCTGATAAGGAAGAGGCAGAGCTTTCCAGCTTTGCTGGGAGCAAAGACGGGCCTGGTGAAGGTGGCTGGAGCTGAAAGAAGGAAGGTAGAAAATGCAGGGGGAGGGTGAGATCAAACAAGGTTTTCAGGAAGTTTATCTTTTTCCTAGGCTGAATGGGAGGATTTTTTAGAAGGAATGTTAGTTGTTCTGAGGGGTAATGGCACAAGCAAGGCTGTTTATATTTCCAGAAAGGCACTTGGCAGAATGTTGGAGAATGGAGGGGGACGGAGTGGCTTTATTCAGACTCTTTCCTTTTTCAGTGAAATGTAGTCAACAGATTGTTTGAATAGAATGAGCTAACCTTACTAGCCTTTGAAGTTTGATGCAGTAAATGTATTTTCTTCTTGAACCATGTAAAAAACACTCAGTATTGAAAATTTTGTGTTTTTAAAAGTTTATACTTTGGTAGTATGAGATTGTATTTTGGTCACCTTGGAATTTAACATAATAAAATTCCTGCTGATAAATATTATTAGAAATGGACCCTTCAGTCTCATAATACTAGTCTCACCTAAGAAGTATATGAAAACTTTTACATCTAAACTTTTTCCTAAGTTGTTAAATGTAAATTTAATTTAAAAATGAAACATTCTTTTAACATTTACAGAATTTTTCTACAATGGCTTAGTAGAGCATAATGAATATAAAGGAATCTTGAAGATTTATGACTGTAGTTTTTTGTTGTTTTTACATAATAGAAAAATGTAGAGGATTTTAATTCATACATGGACTTAACACAAGTCTACTAATTTGGATAGTTACATAGCTTTTGTAAGAACTTTTCCATTTAAAAAAACGAGGTTAAATAATACCTATTTCACAGATGTTGAATGAGAAAAATCTATACAAAAGCACCTAATACTTTGAGAGATTGCATAACCTAAATATTTTCTCTCTCTTTTTCCAAAGAAGTAGCAAGGATAGGAGATGGGAATGCATGTGAAGTGATCCCAGAATGCTCATTGTAACTAAATCCTTCCTATGGGTGCAGAGCTGCACTGGATCAGGCTTCTTGAATTTAAATCCCAGCACAAATCCTGGTTTGGAATTCTTATACATCAGTATGACCTTGAGCTGGTTTATTTTTGCTTAGTTCCCTTAATTGTGAAATAAATAACTACTTCCTGAGTTGTTTTGAATGATAAGTAAGTTAATAAATGTAATGCTCTTAGAACAGTGGCTTTTACATAGTATTAAATGTATGTTAACTATTACCATTTATTTTTATTATTTAAGTATGTCTTGAGATTACCTTATACCTAAAAGTTTCGGTCACTTTCCTAACAAAAAAACAAAAACCAAATATAAAAGCTAGTTGATTTAGGACTCCAGGATTTATTAGAGTTTTCTTTGGATTTATTTTTAGCTGTCTAAAATTTTTTAATGCATTTAATTTACATGACCCTTTCCCAGGCTAATCAATTATTTTAACATTTTTACTGAAAAATATTTTGCTAAAACCATAACTTACTAAATATCTATTTTCAAAAAGTTATTGGTGTCATTCTGCAGATTTGTGCTGTTATTTTTTTTCTTTTCCTGCTTAGTTCAGTGTAAATCTATTTCCTAAATGTGTTAAAGCAGTTTTATGGGCATTTGTATGTTGTTGCTTCCATTTTTATCCTCTTAGCCAAGTTTATCACCGCCCAGTGGTCACTTCTGTTCATAATACATACATAAGACATCTATGGACACAAATTTTCTTGGTAATAGGAGTGATTGAGTTCAGCAGTTTCTTTTGGACCAAGTAAATGTGGGCTAGTTTGCATTACAAGTGTAAACTCAACTGTTTAGTGATAGAGTATGCATTGAAAATTTGGTAAAGTGTATGGTAAGGAAAGATATGATCTCATTGCTTTGTGATCTTTATTGTATGGCTAAGATATAATTTGTGACTTAAGGTTTTTTTGTTTTGAAACAATCATAGTAAATTTGAGGAGGGGAATTCTGCTCCCTATGAATGTATTGTTATGGCATAACTGAAAGGTTGATGACATAAGATTGTATTGAGTGGCACATATTAACTAGAACACCTGAATAATGATTTAAACTATTGTTTCTCATCCAGACCTCTAAGGATTGTGGAAACTTGTCTCACTCTCTTTGAGTACTTTTTAGCCAGCTACTTCAGCTTCTACCTTTATTCTTCTTTGATTTTATAGGTTTATTTTCTCTTGCTTACTTGCTCCTGTTCACATGCTAGCTTTCAAGGTAATTTGTGTCTTGAACAACAGTCAGGGGAAGTGACTGTGAGTGAAGGAAACCCTTTCGGGTTAAAATGAGGACTAGTTAATTTAAGAAGTTTAAAAGCCACTATCTAAAGGTTTTCTAAAGATGTCAGCAATGGTATGGTGTTATATTTCTTTTAAAAAAAGAGAAACTACAACTAGAGATTACCTATTTCTCAGGCTGTAATTGACCAAGGAAATTTTTATAGATCTGTCTTTGTATAGAATTAAAAGAACAAAATTGTAAATTCTTAAAGTCATAAAGTTCTTTTGCCAACTCAGTCTAATTGTATAACATTTCACTTATGCTTCTCAGTTAAAAAAGAGGCCATTTGGCAAAATAGTGTTGTTTAAAAATTAATTTTTTTATTTTAAAAATATTTTATTTATTTATTTTTAGAGAGAGGGGAACGGAGGGAGAAAGGGAGAGAAATGTCAGCGTGTGGCTGCCTCTCACATGCCCACAACCCAGGCATGTGCCCTGACAGGAGTCAAACTTTCGACTCTTTGGTTCACAGGCTGACGCTCAATCCACTGAGCCATACCTCCCAGGGCTGTTTAGAAATTTTATAAATAATATGCAAATTTAGATTAATAAAATTAAGATTATATCCTCATGTTCTTCAAATGCAGCCTTTTTTCTCTTAAAAATAACAGTCTTCCCCAAAATACTTTAATTTTTGTAAAGGACTGCTAGGTTTATTGTATTCAGATTCTGAAATTTTATTAAAACTAATAATGTGTGAAGAGTTCCATGACTAACTTGGGCTGTTTTGCATATTGGATTAATTGCGATGATCATTGAGTCTTTAATGATTTGTACTGATGGAAGCAGAAACGTATATATTATTCTATAAATCATATTTGTTCCTGAATTATTTGTTTAGATTCTCATTTGAATATCTCATTTGATTTTTTTCCTTTTTGTTTTGTATGCAGGACATGGCAAAACCCCAAAAGATGCAGCATCAGTTCGTGCCACACACCCAATACCTGCAGCCTGTGGGATTTATTATTTTGAAGTAAAAATTGTCAGTAAGGGAAGAGATGGGTAAGTATGAATTGTGGTAGAAAAGTTTTTGCTATTCTTGGGTAGTTATTTTTGTTTTAATTCATAATGTCTATGTTGTAATAGGAATCTTGGAAATTTTTCTAATTGGAAAGTAGAATCTGAATATTTCAGTATAGCAGGTTGGATCTGATTTTGGTTAGATTGTAGTTGAAACTAACACTTGAATTAGTGAAATTAACCAAACTTTTTAGTAGGTTTGTCATTAAAATGGACAAATTGGAGTTGGAATTAAATAATAAAGAGATAGTGACTCATTTTTCACACCCTTTCTTACACTATATTTTTCTGAATTCTGGTGCAAAGTTAAATCTGAAAGCTTTGACCAAAGCCAAAAAATTCTTGGCATTTTATAGGGGTTGGGGCTTAGGAATTCAGGCTTAGATCAGGGAAATGTATATTTGCACCCTCTCATTTGGAGGCAAGTCTGAGGGATTAGGATGTGGTTTAGAAACTTCCAGCTAGAACTCCATGTAGATCCTGGAACCAGCTTTTATATCACTGCTTTACAGCTTGGAATTTGTGTGTGTGTGTGTGTGTGTGTGTGTGTGTGTGTGTGTGTGTGTGTATACAGGCATGTGCCTGTGTGCTTGTGTATGTCAGAATTATGTATGTGATTATGAAAAATATAGTAGGTGGGCCTTACGCTGAACATTCCTAAGTCAGTATTTTTTAGAAGTAGAGTTTGGGCAAGATAGGCATTGTGCGAAAGCTCCTTGGGGAATATTGGTGCATATCTCTGATTAAGAACAAAATAACCATCGTATTTTCCTGTGCTGTTTCCTGATAACTTCAGCATGGTATCAGAGGTCCTTTAAAGCATCGACAGAGTCATTTGTTCAGCAACCAAGATAAAGTTCTTGGGCTCTATGTTGCAGTAAGTTGATCTGTATTTGAAGCAAATCATTTAATCCCTCTTACTGCTTCTGTGTTTAATTTACAAAAATCAGTGTATTCAGTAATTTATTCTTCTGTATTTGCTGAGTAATCTCACATGTCAACAGTATGGAAAGTAGAAAGTGAAAACTTGGAATTCGATGATAACTTTATTTAACTGCCTCAGTTTTCCCAGGGTGATCAAGCCAAAGATAAAATCAGAGAAGTCGAGGATAAAGTGGTTGGAGACCCAGATTGAAATAGGCAGATGATTGTAATCATTTCTAACTCTACTGCTGCATACTCAGTAAGCCATTTCTTTTTATACTCCAAATATATCTTCAACCCCATAATGCTGGTGTTGTGCAGGATGGTTCCCAGGGTTCTTTTTTTGCTTTTCATTCCATATATTCTACCTTTGCATGATCTTGACCTTATATTTTCACAAGTGCAAATACTCTGATGAATCTCAAACCTAAACTGCTTCTCAGGCTATTCCCCAGGCCTCTGGGCCACTATGTCTAACCAGATGTTTGCATTTGAATATCCCACTGTCATTAATTGTAGTTAGTCTAAAATCTGTTTCTCAATAGTAACTTGGTTACTTGCTTCAATAGTGCTAGAAACTTGAGAAATTTTCTGCTTTTGCTTTCTTTGTCCCTCCTTGCAGCTTCTGCCTTGGTCAGGGCTTGGTAATTTATCCCCTAAATTATTAAGGTGGTTGGTTCTTTGGTCTCCCAGTTACTCCCTGATCCATTTGATAACTGTTGATGGTGGTCTTTTAGATACAGAACTGAATTGTGACTGTACCCTTCTTGAGATCATTTAGTACATCTGTTGCTTTGAGAATAAAATCTAAAGCTTTGTTACTGAGCAAGGGCTCACTCCCTGACACAGATAGAAGCCAATAGTATGGCACCAGATTTCAGGAAAAGAAAAAAGCTTTGTTGTGTAATCAACTGGCCAGGAGACAGGAGGCAGTGCTCAAAGCTGTTTCCCTCATCCAGGGTTAGGGATGACATTTAAGAGGTTAAAGGGAACAAACTGGTATGCCTAAGGGCTGGCAGGGCAGGTTTCTGTAGGAGGGCTTTAGAACTTGGTTATTTGTGGTAAGATAAGGTAGGCTTCAGCACCAGATCTTCCGGACAACAGAGACTTCATTTCTGAAGGGTTCAGTTATGCTTTTGGTGGGATATGGGGTGAGAGGAGATGGACTTTGTTTCCAGGTAGAGTAGGAAGTCAAAATTCTCTCCTAGCATGCTTCGCCTGCATGGCTTGAGGTTTTTTTCTTTTGTCTCTGAAAACTCAGTATCTTGTTGGAAACAGGATAGGGCCAGTTCGAGCTAGTTCTATGATTACAGCTTCTTAGCAGGGTCCTTCATGAAGATTTGTTTCCTAACTCCTTTCTAATTTTTCAATCTTACCTCTTTGTTGCCAGGATCTCTCATTCTTTTTTTCCCCATTTTTAAAATTAGGTATATTTTACATTCAGTAACATTTACCATTTTTGGCATGTAGGTCTCAGTTTTGGCAGATGTGCACATTCATGTAACTACCACCACAATCAGTATCTAGAACAGTTTCATCACACCCCCCCCCCTTCCCAGATTCCTCCATACCATTTTATAGACCGTTGCTCCCCATCTCCAGCCCCTGGAAACCACTAAGTGGTCTTCTGTCTCTATAGTTTTGCCATTACTGCAATAGTTTATGAATGGAATCATATAGTTCTTGATTTATCTTTCTATTACTTTTGAAAATGTAAGTAAATAATGCCACAGAAAACTCTAAACATATATCACAGATAACTGGTGATTTTCTAGATAAGGGAAGTGCTTAACTGAAGATGGAAGAAACTTTAAACATTTTTAACACTTTTGAATTTTTTTTAATAATGTGATTTATTTTCATTGCTATTTTTGAGGTTAGTATGTTTTTACATTTAGAAAGTTACTTTTATACTAACACCCTCAGTCCCCTCTTAAATTACTCTCTGTTGTGAGCAGTAATGGAATTAGCTAGTAACCTCTTCACCTTCCCTTCCCTCCCTCTTCACGGGTGTCTATGTTTTTGACATTGAAAAACTTATTATTTAAATGCAATAAAATTCACGTTTGGAGGGTGGCATGTATGGTTCTGTGAGTTTTGACAAATGAAATATAATCATGTAATAACCACCATAGTTAGGATTGGAACAGTTCCTTACCTCTGAAAAGTCTCACTTTTTGCCCCTTAATAATCAAATCCTCCTTCTACCCCTAACCCCTGGAAACCACTTATTTGTTTTCCTTTTCTTTTTAAATATATTTTATTGATTATGCTATTACAGTTGTCCCATTTCTCCCCCTTCATTCCCCTCCACACCCCCTCCCACCCACTTCCCCCCTTTAGTTCATGTCCATGTGTCATAAGTTCTTTAGCTTCTACATTTCCCACACTATTCTTGCCCTCCCCCTATTTTCTACCCACCATCTATGCTACTTATTCTCTGTACCTTTCCCCCTCTCTCCTCCTCCCACTCCCCTGTTGCTAGCCCTCCATGTGATCTCCATTTCTGTGGTTCTTTTCCTGTTCTAGCTGTTTGCTTAGTTCGCTTTTGTCTTAGGTGTGGTTGTTAATATCTATGAGTTTGCTGTCTTTTTACTGTCATGTGTTTTTACCTTCTTTTTCTTAGCTAAGTCCCTTTAACATTTCATATCATAAGGGCTTGGTGATGATGAACTCCTTCAACTTGACCTTATCTGAGAAGCACTTTATCTTCCCTTCCATTCTAAATGAAAGCTTGGCTGGATAGAGCAATCTTGGATGTAGGTCCTTGACTTTCATGACTTGGAAGACTTCTTTCCAGCCCCTTCTTGCCTGTAAGATCTCTTTTGAGAAATCAGCTGACAGTCTGATGGGAACTCCTTTGTAGGTGACTGTGCCCTTATCTCTTGCTGCTTCTAGAATTCTCTCCTTCATTTTAATCTTGGTTAATGTAATTATGATGCACCTTGTTGTGTTCCTCCTCGGGTCCAACTTCTTTGGGACTCTCTGAGCTTCCTGGACTTCCTGGAAGTCTATTTCCTTAGCCAGATTGGGGAAGTTCTCCTTTATTATTTGTTCAAATAAGTTTTCCACTTGTTGCTCTTCTTCTTCCCCTTCTGGTACCCTTATAATTTGGATGTTGGGATGTTTAAAGATGTCCTGGAGGTTCCTAAGCCTCTCCTCATTTTTTTGAACTCTTGTTTCTTCCTTCTTTTCTATTTGGTTGTTTCTTTCTTCCTTTTGGTCCACTCCATTGATTTGAGACCCAGTTTTCCTCCCTGACTATTGGTTCCCTGTGCGTTTTCCTTCATTTCAGTTATTGTAGCCTTCATTTGTTCATCTAATTTGTGAGCAAAATCAACCAATTCTGTGAGCATCCTGATCACCAGTGCTT